>APFE030862713.1:74728-89701 GCA_000404065.3 Pinus taeda | reverse complement strand
TATTTTTAGTTAAAATTTTCGTATAAAAATTGTGATTTTCGCATGTCAATTGTAGCAAAAAATTATTAAAACGTGTAGCTTTTTAGTTATATTTATGTTAAAAATGGGTATTTTTATGTCCATTATTAAAAAATATTGTTTTTTAGAAACAATTATTTATTGTGGATTGAAAAATTAATTAACGATGTATAAATATGTAGAATATCGAAAATTCAAAATATCGACCTTATTCTTTAAATATTCAAAACAATAAAAACCTCACTACAAAGAAAATAAAATTAAAATAAAAACAAGAAAATATAAAGAAAAAGACCACTTCAAAAATTATTAAATTTACAAAATAATTATTTACATTTCATACATTAAAAAAAAAAAAACTTTTAAAAAAAGGGTTTGGTGTAGAATTACCACGCTTTTAAATCAGCATAAAAAACACTACCATTCTAAAACACAATGTACATAAAAAAATTTATAGTGCCAAAAACTATGCTCTAAAAAACACATGTGTTCTGCATCACCCTTTTTCAAAATCAAGTCACTTTTTTGCTATCTCTACAAAGCGAGTAACAATATGAGTTCCTGTTTCAAAGTTTACATTGTTAGATAATATTTGTTCTAAAAAGTATTTAAGATTATCATACTCTGTTTTTACCTTGAAGTGTCTTTCCATTAGGTAGGGTTGCCATTTCTTAAGTGCATGTAGTATTGCTAACATTTCCTTCTCATAAATAGCTTTGTGTAAATACTTTACTTTGATTAGACGACTTTCAAAAGCAATGGGTCTTTCTTCTTGCATTAAAACAACACCAATTTCATTCCCTGATGCATCACATTCCACAATAAAGGTTTTTGTCAAGTCCGGTGTAGCTAAGACTAGTGCTTGGCACATTGCCTTTTTAAGATGTTCAAAGGCCTTCGTTACTTCTGGAATCCATGAAAATGCATCTTTCTTCAATAATGTTGTTAGAGGTGCTGCTATTCTCCCATAATTCTTAACAACCTTGTGATAATACCCTATCAACCCGAGAAATTCTCGTAGATGCTTTATGGATGTGGGGATTTTCCATTCCTTAATGGTTTTAATTTTGCTAGGGTCTACCTTAACACCTTCATGAGATACAATATGACCCAGATATTCCACCTCTTGTACTCCAAAGAAAAATTTGGAGATTTTTGCATATAATTGTTTCTCCTCCAATAGTTTGAGCACCCTATCATCATGTTGAACATGATCCTTCCAAGACTTGCTATAGATTAGTATATCATCAAAAAATACTAACAAAAATTTTCTAAGGGTTTGAAAATGGAATTCATCAAACCTTGAAATGTATAAGGTGCATTGGTAAGCCCAAAAGGCATGACCAAAAATTCACAATGACCCTCATGATTTCTAAATGTTGTTTTCAGAAAGTTTTCAATCTTCATTCTGATTTGATGATATCTTGAATGAAGATCCAACTTGGTGAAGTAAATTGATCCATGCAATTCTCCAATAATTCATTGATGATAGGAATGGGAAATTTATCTTTAATAGTGAGCTTTTTGAGTTCCCTATAATCCAGACACATGCGCCATGATCCATCCTTCTTGTGCACGAATACTACTAGAGTAGAGAAAGAACTTTGACTAGGTTGAATTAGACCAGCATCTAGAATTTGTGCAACAATACATTCAATTTCACTCATTTGGGAATAGGGATATTTGTAAGGCCTGATGTTTGGAGGAACACTTCTTGGAATCAAATGAATATCATGATCATGATCACGAATAGGTGGGAGGAATTTGAGGGTCTCAAATACCTTGGAATGATTGTCCAAGACTTTTTGAAGATCTGGAGAAATAGATGAATTCGATGTGGGAAACTCTAGTGAACATAATTGTGCACTTACGCCTCATTGTTCTTATTTGGAATATTTTTCATTCCATTAGAGCTTATTATATTTTCTGGTTTCCTTGTGATACCTCTTAATTCAACTTCCTTTCCTTCTGAAAAACAATTCATGAAAATTTCTTGAAAATTAAAAATTATCATACCCAAAGATTATAGTCATTTGACTCCTAGTACAAAATTAGCACCACCCATTGGAATGGAAAGAATTAGGTTGTTCAATACATATTCTCCCATGGATAGCTTGATATTATGGCACTTTCTAGAGCAATTTATGGTTCCTCCACTTGCAACCGTCACTTTACACTCTAGTGTTGGATATAGGAAGAAATTCAATTCCTTGGTTATCTTACAATGAATAAAATTATGGGTACTAACCGAATCAATAAACACTATTACCTTTTTCTTCTCAATATGTCCTTCTATCTTGATAGTTTGAGAAGTGGTAATTCTAGCCAATGCATTACAAGATATGGTCAGATTCATTTATTTTTTCTCTAGGGTTTGTTCTTGGTGTATATCCTCTTATTTTAATGTTTCTTGTTCCTTTTCTTCCTCCTCTTCACAATTTATGTAAAATAATCTCTTCTTAGCACACTTATGACCATTAGTCTATTTTCTATCACAACTGTAACAAAGCCCTTTTGCTCTCTTTTCTTCCAATTGTTGTGGTGTCAACCTTGTAGGTTATGGAAGGCTAGGGGCAACAACACTTCCATATTTATAGTTGTGAGTATTAGGATTCCTTGTTGTAATAATTTTTATTTCCATTTTTCTTGTCAACCTGAATGCCTTCTCTAATGAATCAAGTTCCCTCATGTTGGATGTTATCCTTTAAAGTCCCTATGAGCACATAAATACTATGCTCCTCTAGAATATATTTTACACTTATATTCAATTTTTGGAAGTCCTCAATGTGCTCCATAATTGAACCCTTTTGTTTGAGATTTATCAATTAGCTAAAAAAAGTGTTGCTTTTTGTATCCTCATAATGTGCTATCATTTCTTTCATAAAAATTTCCCAAGTGACAATTTGTTTAGGAGATCAAAGTTATAAATACCATACAAACTGATTTGGTTCCAAATATAAAGTTGCAATGCATACCTTTTGTATGTTTTGCACATTATGGATATCAAAATATTGTTCCATATGTAGTATCCATGTTATGGGATCCTTGCCATCAAACTTCCTCAAATCGATCTTTGGAACATGGTGGGTCTTCAATCCAACGTTAGAGTCTATGAAATCATCATTAACATTGCTTTTGATCTCCTCATGAGTTTCCTTTACTAGCCTTTCACCATTAGTAAACATTTCTTGTAGAAACTTTGTCAAATCTATCTTCAAAACTTCCATGTTTCCTTTACATTTTTCTTCTATACCGTCCATCTTAGCTTCTATGACATCCACTTTAGCTTCCATGCCTTTATTTAAACCATCCATATTAGATTACATGCCATCCATCTTAGGTTCCACTCCTTTCTTGAAACCATCCATCTTAGCTTCTGTTACTTTTTGTAAGAGTGAATTTTGTTGCACTTGGTCTCTTAATTCTGATATATCATGTTGCATTTCTTCCTCTTCTTCATGAGTCATGTTAGAGATTTCAGGTTGCTTACTAGGTGTTTCCATTTTATTTCTTTGGGGCATCAATTAACGATAATTATGCTTCACTATGCCCTTTGAATTTCTTCAAACTAATTTTTCAAACCAAACTTATGCAAAATTTTAAAAAACACTACACACATTTTTTCACTTTGTAGCATCTCAATATTAAATATGCTTTATCTCTGTAATTGTGTATCTCCAAGATCCTAAATTTTTTCCTATGGTAACCCTATGAGTCCTCTTTCCAACCCTGCAAGTCAGAACAATATTTGATTCTCCAAGGAAGAGTTATGCCAAATCGCCCATGATGACCTGATTAAGGACTAGTTCAGTAGAGTGAACTTGCACGATGTGCCACGTGTCATTGTTTCGACCTTCAGACTTGAAACTGATACAAAGAGAAATATAGTCCATCCTCTTTCTATAACGTTTTACTAAATTTCAATCTGATGCTTAGAGAGAAAGTTATGACAATTTCCCCCTAGGTTTCCTGTTTGAGATATAATTCGGGAGCCTGCAAAAAACCCTAACTTACTTTGATAATATCTTTGAAACTATAGTGAGACAAGATCTAAAATTTTTACCAGAGGTTCATTGAGAGTTTTTCGCAAATGGGTTTTAATTGTAGTTTCTAAAACGTCATAGAAAGAACTTTATAGAAAAACTCCACAATGACCTGTTTGAAGCAGAAAACCCTATAATCCAAAGCTCTGATACCAATTGTTACATAACCAGCTCATAAAATAAAATAAAAGATAAATAAATGACTTAAAATCAGCCTCTTCCAGGGGAAAACCTCCTTTACATTACACAAATGAAAAATTCTTGGATGATACAAATGACAAAACCTCCTTTCTATATATAGGAGTCTAAGGGGTCACAATATAATCAAAGTCGACATAACAATAATAATATAAGAGCACAACAATAATAATAGTGGGCTTCTATGATGAAAAATAATAACAATATGGGGACAATAAGGGCACAACAATAACAATAAGGGCTACAATGACAATAGTAATGGGGGAATCACTAGTACTATAGGGACCTAACAAGTTCTTCCTTATTAAAATCAAAAGGCAAGAAGTGTAAAGCTAAATGCTAGTACTGCAACAAAATAAGGCATCTCGAGAAATATTGTTGGAAAAGAAAGGAGTTCGTTGAAAGCCCAAAGAAGGACAAATCAAGTTGATTCAAGTATGATTGATGAAGTTTAATTTGTTGAATTAGATATGGTAGATGAAGCTTTTACTATTTTCAATGTGTCTCAGAATTATGAAAATTGGTTGTTAGATGATGGTGCTTCTCATCATGTGAGTCTACACATAAATTAGTTCCCTTCATATGAAGCTATGAATGGTAGTTTTGTGTTTATGTGTCTTTAGGGTCCTATAATAATAGGATTCATAATTTTGAATTGGCTATGGTTAGTCTTGTAATATTATACATACTTTTTCTTTCTGCAAAATGTTTTCCATATTAAAAATTAAAAAATGTAAAGAGGGTATGTCCTAAAAGAATAATAAAAGGACAAAAGGAAAGAAAAAAGATTAAAAGCTAAAAATTATGAACCCCAAAAAGAGAATAAAAATAGATCATGAAAGTGTGCAAATTCATATGCCACTACTTTTGCTTTACTTTGTAAAACAAGATTGTGTCTAGCTTGTCAATGCGTAAGGGTAGGTAGAAGACATGTTGCAAATGCCCAAGGTTACTAAGTCAAAATCATATTTATCATGCTTAATCCTATGTTTCATGTGCAGGAGAAGTTGAGAAAAATAAATGATATTCACCAAGTTTCTTTACTAATTTCCCCTCATTTTACTACACCCGCACATACTTATTTGCTAATTTCCCCCCATTATCCCTTCATTAATTATAAATACCATTTTCCCCTCATTTTAACCTTTTACCCCTTGGTTTCACACATTACCTTGGAAATTACCTTTAAAAAATCATCCTCCCTTCCAAAACCCTTTTCCTTAGTGTGAAACCCATTCCCCATTGCAAATATTACCTTACCCCTTATTAATTTCCCTATTCCCCTTGAAAAACCCACAAAACCCCTTTATCCTACGTTTTTCTATGCCCCTACATTATCTAATTAATGTTCCCCACTTTATATTTACCTGATACCCTTTTTTACCCACCAACCCTTGGTGCGATTAAAAGACCCCACCACATAACCCATGGTCCCACCTTAATACCCGTTGTTTATATTAAAAAACTGACATTATGCGCTAATTAATTACATTTCTTTGTAATTAAACCCCGGGTGGTGTCAACCACTATCCCGACTTCGTTTGTGCAACTCAACTGTGCAATATCCCTCTGATCTTCTGCCCCTAGATCCAACGGTCTACAACGATATAGCACAGATTCATTGTCCGACCGTTAATAGCCTGAGAGCACACGAGAATTGTGGTTTTGGCTGAGCACTCTTTAGCGATGTGGCAGCATCAGGTTACATTGCATGCTCACAAAAAATACCTCCCACCATCCAAAAGCAGTGTGATAGTGCACAAAACCACCTGCCTACCTAAAATAAAAATTGCCCACTATTCATTTAATAATTTTCGCACTAAATTGTGACCGTTATTGGTTAAAATGCCAAAAAAGCTCCAATTCACTCTTTTCTTGCATTTTCATTGTAAACCTTTGCTAAGCCATTTGTGACACCCTGAACCTCTGTGTGAACAAATTGACCACATTTTGCTACCTGAAGACGTTGCGGATACACAATTGAAGCAACCAATTGACATTTGAAGCCTCAATACCTTCTGCAGTTACCATAGAACCCCTCGACACACCGAGTTGTCAATTTCCAAGTATTCTTGGAAAAAACCAGAATGACCCTTGAATTTGAAAACGCACAATTGTAATTAAGTGGTTAATTAATTGACTTAATTAAGAAACCTTCCGGAAATTGAAGAGAAACTTATTTGTACATCCCAAACCCTTTTACAGAATGTAATCATCCTCCCATTGTTCCAAAGCTTCTAAAACTCACTCCTGAAACCACTGAAAGCCTAATTCAATTATGTAATCCCAATTATGGCTTCTAAAACCTCTCTGGACTTAATACCTCTGTAAACACCTCACCAAGATATCGGCCACCTTGCATTAGCAGACATAAACTTCCAATTAAAGGATAAAAATTTCCCTGCCTACCTACTGAAACTCCATTGCTGGAGTAAAGACAAATTTTTAAACCAAAATGATGACATTCACCTTTGGGAGTCAAATTTGCCCAAGCATTGTTTCCCACAGGTACACCCTTTCCCAAAAATACTCCACTTTTTCCAAGCTTGCTACATTCCCAACCAAAAATCCATTGTCACCCCTGACCAACAAGTCTTATTCACCATCATTGCAGAATCATTAATCAAATGCTACAAATCTAGCCAAGCCCAAATGAGACCCCTCTTTCAATTGAAGGCTTACTTGACCTTTATACCAAGTTATACATATGCAAGAAGGCTCGAATTATTCAAAATTTCATCATTAAGGAGTCTCACACTCCAGCAAATAGTCCCCCTTATGTTGCCACCATTTTTTCTGAGAGAGGTAGACAAATTATTACCATGCTCTCCTACAGTTTAGGGTACACCATAGATGAGAATGTGGATGAGGTTGTCCAGACTTTTCTTTCTATCTTTTGCCCAGACTAGCCTCCTGCTATAATGTATAACTATGCTCAGTTCAAATCAGATAAAATGCATGAAGAATTCATTAGACTACCGAATGAGAGATTTTTCAAGTACTCTTTAGTTTGGTTTCACATGTTCCTCTACTATCAGTCAGACAAGTTTCCAATCAACCTTCAGAAGTTGGACACCAAAGGCAATCCAAGATCAGTCATCTATTCAAAACCAGTGATCCAAGAATACTCCACTATTTTTTCATACAAAGACTGCATTGATTCATTTGTACATCCTATTGTAAACATGCTAACCAGTAGTTATCAGCCCAGGATCAGTCAGGAAATTAAAAAGGTTTACAGTTGGCAAGGAACAGTAAAGTGGGAGACTGGTATTTATACCAGCACCACATAGAGATAAGGATATATGGATGCCAACTGGCTCAATACAAACTGCCCAAATATCTCTCCATGAGGTTATTTGCATTAGATTACTTTAGGTATATAATAAACTCTGATGAAGTTAACTTCATGGCAGCCAAGAAGAAAACTGAATTCAAAATGATAAACCAATTGGGCCCCTTTATTTGTAATAATAGGGAAGTTGGACCAGAGGCAGATAAGATTCTATAGTAGATGAAATTTAAGAATAATTTTATGTGCCAATATGACCCTCATGGAGTTTAAATAAACTAAATCTAAAAGTCAAATTGGGCCCTTTCATACATCATCCCAGGCCATACATTAAGAGATTTGCCAACAAGTCTGAATGGCTGGAAAACACATTGATAAACATGGACAATACTGTAGTTAATGTGAAGAATACATTAATTGACGTGGAAAGGCAGATTGCCATTAGTTCCCTTCTGTAGGTTCCAGACCTAGGAGAACCAATGAATATTCGTCCTCTTTTACAGACTCCAGCAAATGAAGACAAAAATGTAAAGAGAACTAGGGAAGAAGGTTCTATTTTAGCCATGGAAACCATAGATGAACACTTTGAGATCAGATACAGGAAGAGGCCCAAGCTTAATCCTATAACTGCACAAGAAGACATCATTTACTTAATGGAAATCACTGAAATTGACACAATGTTGGGAAGAAGCAAAGGCCCATCCACTTTAGGAGAAACACACTAGCCCTCTACCTCAAATACCCAACTTATTGAGAGACAGCTCATGTTGGGCATGGAATCCCCCCACGGCATGTTTTGGGGCTTAAATCCCAAGTTTTGACTAAGTCCATGATAAAGACTCTGTAATTTGCGGGCATAGAGTGCAAATTCATAATAGAGTCATAGGTTTGTCCGCCCTTGTTTTTGTAATGTAATGTCGGTTTGAAAGATCTACCCATGGTTCGCGGACCATGGGATTGTATAAATAGAGCGAGGTTCTAAGTTTAAGGGAGACACTGAATAGAAGGAATAGAAGCATTGAGTCAAAATTTAAGTTGTGTTTTTGGGTCGTAGAGTAGGAGAAGACTCTAAAACTCAGTGCGTAGAGTCTTTGTAGTCTGCAACTAAGTGCACAGACCCCTGCAGCTGAGTGCGCAGGGTAGGTCGAGTTTGTAACTGCTGGAAGAATTAATATAAGAGGAGTTTTACCATATTTCTGTGTATATTTTCTTGTTTTATGTATTATTGGGTATGAATTACAAATTTACTAGTTAATTACTCTGTGAACTCATATGAATGTGCTGAATAATAAAATATAATATAAGGCATCTGTTTATGCAAAGATAACTAAGTTTTATAAGAAGATAAGTGAGACCTTGGGTGTGACTGAGGGAAATAGTGCAGATCGCTACTCTAGCAACATGAAGGTCCCACAACCCCTAGTTAAGGTTGTGCGTAGGCGAATATATCAAGGTGCAAAGGATAGGGAAGTGCACAAAGTAACCTACGCAAAGGGACTCATAGTTGGATTAAATCAACCCCTTAGACATCTCAATGGTGTAGAAACCTGGTTCCAGCACCCCCCATACTACTTTGGGTGAGACCTCAGTCTACACTCTGCGGGCTATTACCAAAAGGGCCAATAGTATAGGGATTTTTTTGGTTAATTAACTCCAAACCCAGGTCGGGCACCAACAAGCCAACAAGTTTCTGCACACTTAAGATGTCTCAGAGGTGATTTGGTCCAACTGTGAGTCCCTTCGTGCAAGTTACTTCACGCACTTCCCTGTCCTTCGCGCCCTGATATATTCACCTACACACAACGCTAACCAGGGTTTGTGGGACTTTTGTGTTGCTAGAGGAGTGATATGCATTATTTCCCTAAGTCACACCTGAGATCTCACTTATCTTCTTATCACAATTATTTATCTTCGTGTAAATAGATTCCTTATATTATTTTTTCTTGTTCAAGACATTCATATGAGTTCGTGCAGTCAATAACTAGTAAATTTGCGATTCATACCCAATAATACATAAAATAAGAAAAGATACACACAAATATGGTAAAACTCCTCTTTTACTAATTCTTCCAACAGTTACAGACTCGACCTGCCCTGCACACTCAACTACAGAGCCTTCTCCTACTCTACAACCCAAACACATGACTTATACTTCGACTCAATGCTTCTATTCCTTCTATTTGATGTCTACCTTACACTTAGAGCCTTGCTCTATTTATATAATCCCATGGTCCGCGGACCGTGGATAGATCTTTCAAACCGACATTACATTACAAAAACAAGGGTGGCCAACCCTATGACTCTATTATGAATTCGCACTCCACAACCACAAATCGCGGAGTCTTTACAATGGACTTAGTCAAAAATTGGGCTTTAAGCCCCAAAACATGCCTTGGGGGGATTCCATGCCCAATAGGCCCCCAACACAAACATCATGACTCGCCCTTGAGTCACTATGTTGGTGCAAAGATATTCATGTAGAGACCCTCCAACTCTATTCGAACAACTACAAGGTCAGTAGTGCAATTTGCGGCTGCCTGCTAAATCTCCTATACATGTTTTGCTGAGACTGCAGTGTCGGAATTGCTCCCCTACATTTGTTTATAGCCTCATGCCTTCTTCCAAATACTTGGAGTGCAAAGACTATGCTTCTATCATCTATTCAGATAGTCGTGCCACCAGTGTATGGCTTTAATCAACCGTCGTTCACTTTTCCTAGGAACGGTTCTCCATTTAGCTTTACCAAATGCACCGTGCCTCTGTCTGTGACCTCCTCAACAACATATGGTCCCAACCAATGCATTCTACACTTTCCCGGGAATATATCAAACTTACTATCATACGGTAACACTAAATCATTTACCTTGAAGGTGTGCAACTTAATATGGCGATCGTGCCAGGCCTTTTCATGTTGCTTTTGTACCTACTGATGGAAGCTAGCTAGAAACCATTCCTCTTAAAGTTCTTCCAACTGTGCGAGACTCTCCTCTAGGGCTCTACAGTCCATCATACCTGTGAGGGTTGTTATGCGCAGACTAGGAACAATATACTCCATTAGCATGACAACTTCCACACCATAGACCAACCAGAAAGGTGTCTGTCCCATCAGTTTCCTGCATGTTTTCCTATAAGCCCATAGTATTGCAAGTATGCGCATGTCCCAATCACTCCATTGCTCATTGCATACTTTGGTCAGTGTGGTCTCCAGTATTTTGTTAAATTATTCTACCGTCCCATTGGCTTAGGGGTGATACGGTGTGATCTTCTGATGATACACCTGAAACACTTCTATCAACTTGCTGATTGTTTCATTCAAGAAATGTGTACCATGATCACTCATCAAGATCTCCAAACATCCATATCGTGTCAATATGTGTTCAAAAAACACTTCATGGCCGTGGCAACCGTGCAATCTTTTACTAGTTGCGCTTTTGCCCTACGAGTCAGGTACTCTATTGCAGTGATAATGTATCTTGCACTTGTCTTTCCCTGATGTTTGATAGGTCCTATGAATTCGATTGCCCACTTTTCAAAGGGATGTAGCATCATTTGTGGATTCAAAGGCATCTCGTTCCTCCACAACGACTTACCTATTTTTTGACATACATCACAAGCCTTGCAATGTGATTTTGAATCTCGATGAAGGGTTGGCCACCACAACCCTGCACGGAGGATCTTCTGCATAGTTGGTCACCATACATAGTGTCCTCCCACAGTGCCCCCATGTGCATCCACAAGTATATGACTGCATTCAAATTCATGTACACACCTTCGCAATATCTCATCATTGCCCATCTTATATAGGTGTCCCGCGATGACAAAAAAATCTACCGCGCACACCACCAATTCCTTCTTCTACTAGATGGAGTATTCTTTCGATGTATTTCCAGTCATGAGGAAGTGGATTATGTCTTCAAAATGTCCATCTGCTACATACACAACAAAGAGTTGTGCATTAAGTAATCCTTCCTCCAAACTAGTAGGCTCCTCTACAAGTGATCCGGTCCCGCGTTCAAGCATCCCGACTTCACAATGACCTCAAAGTCATATTCTTGGAACAATAAGAGCCACCTCCATATGTGCCCCCCCAACATAGGCTTATTGACCAAATATTTTAGGGCAAAGTGATCTGTATACATCTTGAAGTGTCCCCCTAGCAAATAGTGTTGATATTTTTGGAACACATACACCATAGCCAATTCCTCACATTCAGTTGTGGAATAGATCTTTTCTAATATAGAAAACTTGTGACTCGCGAACACGATAGGGTGATCCAAGCCCTCTCCACCCTCTTGTGTTATTACTACTCCCAGCGCTATACACGATGCATCAACATGGACATGAAACTCCTCATTCCTTTTCGGGAACACTAGGATTGGCACAGAGGCCAATATTTCTTTTAGTACATCCAGGCTCTTCATGCACTCATCATTTCAGCAGAATGTGACATCATGTTTCAACAACTTATCCATTGGCATGGTGTCTGGGCATAGATTTTGATCAACTTCTTGTAATACCCCGTATGTTCCAGGGTAGTGCACAATTGTTTGACACCTCACGACGCTTCCAAATCCAGAATCACTACAATCTTCATGGAGTCTACCATCAATCCTTATTTGTAAACCACATGTCCCAACACGTTCCCAAAGGGAATGAGGAACGTAGACCTCTTGAGGTTCATCTCGATTTGGTGTCACCGGAAGGTATCCAGCATCAAGCGTAAGCTCATTACATGGTGCTTAACCAATCCAAATATAGTCCAATCATCCAGATAAACCTCCAGGAACTTGTGGATAGATTCCTTGAATGTGGCAACAACTATGCATGAAAATATGGCCTACGTGTTCTTCAACCCAAATGGCATAATGGTGTATTAAAAGCAGCCCCATTCAGTTGCGAAAGTTGTCTTACTCCTATATTTTAGCATGATTTTGATCTGGTGGTATCCTGAGAATTCGTCAGTGAAAGAATATTCTTCTTGCCCACCGACATTTTCCAATACTTCATCTATGAATGGAGTTTGGAATGGGTCATGCACACATGTGTCATTCAATTTTTTAAGGTCCATGCATATTCTTATCTCGCCCTTCTGCTTCTTTTCCTTCACTACCATATGGCTTACCCAATCGAATTCTTCCACCGGCTCAATGATTCCAGCTGCGAGCATCTTGTCTAGTTCTATGCAGACCTTCTCCTTGTACTTCGGATTCAAGAAATAAGGCCTCTGCTTAACTGGCTTCACATCAGGATTGAATGTGATCTACATCATTTCATAAATCTCCAATGATTCCTTTTAAGTCCTTGATCTTGGTCAGGAATAGGTCTTGTTACTTGCGAAGTAATTCAATGACCTTATTCACCATTGCATGATCCCAGTAGTTGCCGAGTGTTGCACACATGGGTTCGGCTTCCATACCAATGTTCACCTGCTTTGTCTTTACCATCGTGGTTATCTCAGGGTCTTCAATCAATGGCCCTTGAACCTCATGATGGCCTTTAGTTTTTGGAATTTTATCTTTTCACGAATCCTCGTCATCTTCTTTAGTTTTTATGTTATATAACTCTAATGCACAGCTCAGCTGAGTTGCCCATTTGGGCTGAATCAATTCTATTAGCTCCTGAGGTATTTTAAAGATAACTTATTGTTAGGATATTTCGACACATAGGAAATAGTTAAGTATAACTTGGTCTAGTGTAGAGTTAGGTAAAGTGTGTTTCTTTACTATGTACTTTTGTAACTTACAATCCGACGGTCATGATATTTAGTGATCCAACGGTTCATTCTCTCCTCGGTATTACCAACACTTGATCTGTGGCTTAACACCCGATTGGTCCATGATCTCTATTTAAAGAGCATGGAGGGTCATTTGTAGGGTAACCATTCATGAGAGAATCTTAGGTAAATTTTCATTCTTTTATTAATAAATTTCCTGAAGTGGCTGCGTTGGCTCAGGCCATGGACTGTTTCCCTCTTTGAGGGTTTTAATCACGTCAACAATACTGGTGTATTGATATATGATATGTTTGTGAGTGGTGTCCTTTCATGTTCTGTCTGAGGAATTTACCCTGTAAATCCCTACATGGTATCAGAGCCAAGTTGAGGGCCGCATCTATTGGTGATCCAAATCTGAAGCCGGTAGAACTGCATCCGACTGTCATTTCCTAGAACTACTATTTCTAACTACTTTCGAGCCAAGAGGAATGCCCTATTGTGATAGGAGCATATTTTATAGTGAGGAACCTCTTTCATTTCACGTGAAAAGGTTTTCGGTATCCCTAGCTACATCATTTTTAAGATCTGGAGGTATATAATGTTTATTTGCAGTTTTTAGTTATTTTCTTTCTGTTTATTTTGGTTTATTTAGCTCTTTGTTTTTTAATTATCGGATATATATCTTTCATTTCTGCATATGCTCTTTGCCCCATGCCTCTATGTGATTTGGGAAAATTAGAAACATAAAGGCAGGACTTTTCTGATGCATATGCTCTTTTCCACCGCGCCTTAGTGTGATCTCGGAAAATATTTAGTTTCCGGCTAAAGCTAACCTCAAGCTGTAAAGTTTGATTTTTTTGTATGTCCTTGTTGGGTCTTTTGTTTTTTGTTTTATAGGAAAAAAAGGGCTTTCTCAAGTAAGCATGCACCCCAAAGCTTCAGTGACTAAAAAAAAAAACCCTTCCTGTTTTCCAAAAATTACTAACCTTTTAATCTAGCTCACTTGGTCCAAAGCTACTTTATGATAATAGAGGTCTTAAGTTCAAGTCTTTCTTTTTGTTGAGCTAATTAGATTAAGTTTGGAAAGGGGGCGGTTTTTTTTTAAAATATAACATCATCATTCATTTCCGCACATTCCCGCACTTCATTGGCATCTTCAACAACTTTTCCTCAAAAAGCCATAACTTCTTCATCTGGAAGCCATTTTCAGAGTCGTTTTTTTTTTTATCCGCCTATTTTTTCGAGATTTTTCCATTGGAACACTTATTTTCAGCATCTATAGTTTCAATTTCTGTTAAAATAGAAATTCCCTGCCAAATTATTCTTGACAGCACCAACTACTTCCAATGGTGGTCATACATTGTGGATTTACTTAGAAGTAAAGGTCTTTACAAAATAGCCTCAGGCCAAGAAACCAAATCGAAAGATGAAGATAAGGGAGCTAAATGGGAAAATAGGCAAGATCAAGCACGTGGGTTGATAGGGATGTCTATTTCTCTAGATCTTAGATTCCATATTGCAGAACTTGATACTCCTGAGGAAGCATTGAAAAAGATTACTAAATTTTTTGGAATCAAAATGAACTTAGAGCCCATCAACTTGAAAATGAGTTGCTTACATTGGACCCCAATAATTTTTCTTGCATTGAAGAATTTTTGTCCAAGTTCAAGACCCTTAGACTTCTCTTGGAATGTGTTAAGGTTAAGAAA
>APFE030862713.1:32986-65655 GCA_000404065.3 Pinus taeda | reverse complement strand
ACACAGGAAGCAGTCTTGGAGAATGAAGACTTGGAGGGTTAAATGAGCACCAAATTCAGAAATTCCACTTGGGTTTCAAAGTAGACAGGCTAGCCTTTCCAACAAGCACACTTGGGCACATTTGGGACTCCTGCAGGTACCTCAACGCAGCCTCCAAAGTGGCGCGGTGCATATAGATAAAAGGGCCAAATTCACCTCCATTTTGCGAAATTTCGATTCACGACTTTCTCCAAGTGGGCCCGCTCATCTACATTTCACTTTTTAACTAAGGAAAAGTTTAAAGAATTTGGATTCTATCCAAGTGACAAAGGAAGGCAAATGGTCACCCAAGCCATTTGTCACTTTTGTAACGTTGCACCTGTAGCTAATGGTTGGCTTTCCATCCCCATTTTGTAATAATTTGAGAAACTCCCCAACTCTTGGTCGTTCTATTTCCTCATGGCATAGTCTATTTATTGTATGCAAACCATGTGCAAAGGGTTGGTTGGCTTGTAATTTCTAGGAAACTGTGGGAAAGAAACTCTATTTATTCATTGTATATTTTGACAGAGTATTAGTGAAAGGCAGCGGCTCCGTTTCATGAGATTCACGTGGTTGTGAGTGTAGCAAATGTGTTTTTCCTTATGTTCCATATGTATTTTGTTATGTTTCATAGTTCATTCATATTCATTTCAGTGAAATTTTCTGAGTAAGATAAGGTAGAATCCATTTTTATTGCTCTGCCTGTGGGAAAGTTTCACGCTGTGTATTTCTCTTCTGTTGAAAAGGATTCATGTTTCATGCCCTTTTCACCCTCCTAAAACAATATTTCTGTTCTACATTACTTCAAATTTTATTGCTAGACTTTCCGCCTATCTTGTCTCACGAAGTACTCTATGCCTTTGTATTAAATTCTCTACCCATTACTGTCCATTGGTCCCATAACATCCCAGAAACTCAGTCATTCATAAAAATTTGTTTCTTGTGTCCATATTTACTTACTAGCCTAAGATCAATATTTCATGGTAGGTCATCTCAGATCATATCGTTTACTTATTTGCCGAGCGTGACTCGGAGAGAGCCCTCTCCTGTTCTGGTAGGGCTAGCTACCAGACTGAGCATGGTTTGTGGTTACCCTGAATTTTGCCTTCCTTCAGCCTAAGGCAGATTTAGGTAGTACATAGTGGCGACCATACTGGGGAACGAAATCAATCCCCTTACTTCTTGATAATTCTAAGCTTCTGGATGATAAGTTTAGGATTTGACAGGCTGAGTGAGTTGGTTGTGTCCTTTGATTTTTCTCAATAGCACGCTGGCTTCTAGAAGATATACCAGGGCTAATCCAGATCCAGATCCTCCACACATCTACGAAAATCCCAATTTGATTTCAATAATTCATCGTCAAGAGAGCTCTATATCTCCCGTGTTCAAATCCCATTCATTCCCCGACATTTTTGAGTATCTTGAAGATCTAGATTTTGATTAGCAGTTTGAACTATCATTGTTTGAAACCAAATCCGAAAGGGCGGTTGAATCTACTGTCCACAATCCAATGTTTCTTGTAGACTTGGATACAAAAAGGGCTAATCAGTCAATTGATAATTACATTATAGCTCAGCTTCAAACTCCCATTCCTAGCCCCCTACAAACAGTGCACACACCTCCAACACCTCCAACGCCAAATCCACCAAGAGTGATGGCTGCCCATTTTGCACCTCTTGTTCTGCCTTAAGTTTTAGATGATATGCCCGCAGATTATCAAAGCAAAATCCCATTTTTTGATGGCACTCCTAATAGCATTACTGCTCAGCAATTGTGGACAGAATGGTGGATTTCTATGAACTTCATGAGATCGATTCAGAAAATGTGGCAATGAGACTCTTTGTAAAGACATTTGTAGGTGAAGTGAGGAAATGGTTCAGAGGTTTGCCGGCTGCACGTATCGCTACCTTGGTCGACCTACAAAGACAATTTTTAAACCGATGGGAATTGAAAAAGAATCCTATTCAAATTTTGGCTTAATATGAGCAAATCAAATGAAACGCTGGTGAGTCGGTCCAAGACTATTGCATTAGATTCAATTCAGTTTATAATGAAATTCCAGATCATCTAAGGCCACCTGTGGGACTAGCCATGGTGAAGTTCCCGGATGGTTTTGATGCTGACATGGCTTATCAATTAAGAGAGAGAGAATTGGCGATAATGGAAGACATGCAGAAGATAACGGTAAGCGTTGAAGCAAATCTGCTGACCAAGAGAGCTAGAGAAAAGGCAGAGAAGAATGTCACCGTAAAAGAAGAGTCTTTCTCAGTAGATCAAATGCTTAGGAAGGTAGAACAGATGCTTGAAAGGGTGAAACTTGACAAACCGGAGCCACAAGTTAGAAATCCTAACTTTCATGGTTAGCAACAACCACAATATAGAATAAGACAAAGAGATCAGTGAGCCCAAGAGAAGACATCACAACAGCCAGTACAGACACCTTTGCAGCAAAATTTTGTGCATGGACCGGAGTCAGATGAGGACGGGAATATAATAGGTGAATAAAATCACCTCTTTACTCCTAATGATTTTCCTATTTATCTCCCCGAGGATGAGAAGTATGCAGAGAGTTCGGCTATACACAAAGATGTAGATTTTATTCTAGCAAATGACACTGTCTTTGAGGAAGAATCAGATGAGTACCAAAGAGGCTACATGAATGCTCTGTCTGCCCCACAGCAGCGATATTCACTTAGAAATAGAGATGTGCTGGTCAAAACAATTCAGAAAAGGAAGTATATCGAGGCATCAAAGAATGATTCATCAGTTGCACAAAGGAAAGGAAAGGAGGCAGTTGGTCCGGAGAGCAGCAAATCACCATTAGTAGAACAATCACATCAGCAAGTTGCATCGAAAGAAAGGGAAAGGAAAGAAATCTCAGTCAAATAGGTAGAAAAGATTCCCGCTTTTAATTTAGAGAATGAGATTTCTAAATTAAAGGTATCCATCCCCTTGACTGAAATAATGAGGAACAGAAGTTATAGAGGACAAGTATCTAAAATGTTGAATTTGGACACAATGTCCGACATGGTGAATGTCGAAGATGATCAACCTGAAATAATTTTTGGGATAGCATCGAATGGTGAGTCTCCTGATAGTGATGTGCCACCTTTTTATATTAGTTTAAGATTGCATGATTTTGTGTTACATAATGCCATGTTCGATTCTGGAGCTTATCACAATCTTATGCCCAAGGCTATCATGGATAAACATGGTCTGGACATCACCCGGCAATACCATGATCTCTATTCATTTGATTCCAGCAGAGTAAGATGTATAGGACTCATCAAAGACTTAGTTGTGAGTCTAGATCAGCTCCCAATGAAGAATGTTTTGATGGATGTTGTTGTAGCAGACATTCCTCCCAGGTTTGGCATGCTTCTTTCCAGGTCTTGGGTAGCGAAATTGAAAGGGACACTATAGCTAGATTTCTCCTATGCAACGATTCCGGTGTTTGGCCAAATGACGAAATTGCATCAGGAACAAAAAAAGAAATACATGATCACAAGCAAGGAGAAACCAATAAATCATCCGATTAATTATGTACATACAGATTTAGAGTCTTTTGTTTTGTACTCAAATAGTTTCAATGATATCGATAGTCAGTTAGTAGAAGCAGATGATATTCCAGAAATAACAGAAAATTTAAGAGGAGTTTTAAAGAAAGAAGAACAAGAACAGCAGAAAATTGTTGAGCGATCAGCTGAAAGTAATGGACAACAATCAGACCAAGCACAGCAGACAGATTTTCAACACTTGCAAGAGGAGGAAGACGATTTGTGGACCATGGATTTCGATGGAGCAGTGGGAAATGATGGCGCTGGAATTGGAATTTGGGTACACAGTCCTTTCTTCGTCCCGAATAAAGTGCCTAGTAATGTGCGGGTATGCTCTTACAAGTTGGCTTTTGATTGTTCAAATAATGAAGCTGAGTATGAAGCTCTGATTTCTAGCCTAAAGATTCTAAGAAAGCTTAACACTAAGAGGATTTCAGTATATGGCGACTCTGAATTGGTGATTAAGCAGGTCAGAGGTGAATATCAAGCAAAGCATCCTCGGATGAGGGCTTACTGTAATGCAGTTCTAGACATCCTAAAATTATTTTCAGAATATACCTTGACATGTGTGCCTCATATACAAAATACTATTGCTAATGCTCTTGCCAAGGCAGCAAGTAGTTTGAAGATTCCAATGAACTCCAACAATAAATTTGAAATCCATGTCAAGCATCGTCCCACCGTTCCAGAAATCAAAGATATTGGCAAGTTTTCCAAGATGATGAGGAGATTGATGATTTTCTGCAAAACAAAGGAAAGTTCAAAGAGACCTCAATTGATGTAGAAAATGATGATGGTAAAGGTAATGGTATAGATGATATGCAGATCAATGAAATGGACGTGTTGTAGCTGAAGAATAACGTTATTCCTAAAGGCTTGATACCTTTAGAAGAACTCTTTGATCAAGATGATGTAGCCTGCAAGCCAACATTGCAGCCAACAGAGAAGGGTGTGGAAGAGGTCAATGTCGGAATAGCTACTAATCCTAAATTGGTAAAATTGTCCAAAGCATTGCCACCAAAGATCAAGGACAAATATATCAGTTTGATGTCTTCATTTGCAAATGTGTTTTCTTGGGACTATTCCGACTTAAAAACATACGATACCAATATAATTCAGCACACTATACCCATCAAGCCCAATCAGAAACCATTCAGACAGAAGTTGAGAAGGCTAAATCCAAAGTTGCTGCCATCTATTGAAAAGGAGATAAATAGGTTGTACAAATCAAGAATCATTGTTCCCTTTAGATTTTCGGATTGGATCTCTAATTTGGTGCGTGTACGGAAGAAGACATGTGAGATTCACTTATGCATTTATTTTAGAAATCTTAATAAATTTTCATTGAAAGACAACTATCCACTGCCCAAAATGGACCATATACTTCACCGAGTAAAGGGAGCATCTCATATGTCACTAATTAACAGTTATTCCGGATATAACCAAGTTTTTGTCCATGAAGATGACCAAGACAAGACAACGTTCACCACTCCATGGGGAACCTTTCATTACGCTAAAATGCCTTTTGGTTTGAAGAATGCAGGTGCCACATTTCAGCGTGCAATGGACTTGGCTTTTGCAAATGAGAAGGATGTCTTTTTGGTTGTGTACCTATATGATTTGACAATGTTTTCAAAATTTGATGAAGAGCACATGTACCATCTAAAAACTGTCTTTCAAAAGTGCAGAAAATATGGCTTGTCGCTGAATTTGAAAAAGAGCTTGTTCACCATAGAGGAAGGCAAACTACTCAGGCACATTATCTCAAAAGATGGCATTCGTATTGACCCAACACGTGTGCAAGCAATTCAGCAAATCGATCTTCCCCGGAATAAGAAAGAGATACAATCTTTCAATGGTAAAATGAATTTTCTATGCCGCTTTGTACCTAATCTTGCTGAACACCTAAGAGATATGACAAACATGCTTAAGAAGGACAGCCAAGTGAAATGGACAGAGGAGGCTGTAAAATCTTTCAATTTGGTCAAATTGGCTCTTTCCTCAGCTCCAGCTCTAGTCAGCCCGGACTACACTCAAGATTTTATATTGTTCTCATTTACTTCAGAGCACACTATGGTAGCTGTGTTATTATAGAAAAGAGATGATCATGAAAGACCCATTGCATTCTTCAGTAGAGCTATAAGAGATGCAACCTTAAAATACAACATCATTGAGAAGCAAGCCCTTACACTTGTGAAGGCATTGAAATATTTTCGGGTATATATTCTACATTCTCATATTTTGGCCTATGTTCCTAACACTACTGTCAAAGATGTTTTAGTACAGACCAATCCGCAAGGGAGATGAGGTAAGTGGATTGCAGCTTTGTTGGAATATGATGTGGAAATAAAGCCCACAATGCTTGTTAAAGGATAGAGACTGGCAAAGTTAATGGCCGAATCAAACTTGCAACACCTTGGACATAAATCTGGTCGCTGCTATGTCCAATGAGAATGAGGAAGGATCATCAGTTCAGGTATCTAAAATGTTTTCTCTTTCTCCATGGTTTTCGGATATCATATATGTGCTTAAAAATTTGTCACCACCACCAGGCATGACTAGAAACAAAGCGAGAACACTAAATTTGAACGCTACCAAGTTTTGCATTCTAAATTCTGCACTGTATTGGAAAGATCCTGCTAGCATTATGTTCAATTTTTTGGTGGAAAAGGAAGAAAAAAAGGTCATGGAGGACTTCCACCAAGGAGATTGTGGTGGTCACCTTTTTTGGAAATAAACAGCAAATAAAATTCTGAGAGTGGGGTACTATTGGCCGACCATGTTTGTTGATGTATATAAGATGGTCAAACGTTGTCATAAGTGTCATATTTTCGAAGGAAAGCAGAAGTTACAGCCTTTACCACTTAAACCTATAGAGGTGAGTGCCCCTTTCCAACAATGGGGATTGGATTTCATTGGTGAAATTCATCCTGCTTCTTCTGGTCAACATAGATGGATCCTCACAGCGATAGATTATTTCATGAAATGGATCGAGGCAATTCCCACCAGACAAACTACTGATGCGGTAATCATTTCATTCCTTGGAAATAACATCTTGTCTCGCTTTGGTTGCCCGAATAAGTTAATCACTGATAACGCAGCAGCTTTCAAATCAAAAAGGATGGTAGAGTTTTGTCATAAATATCACATCATTTTGGGTCACTCAACTGCCTATCATCCGCAAGGCAATGGATTGGTAGAGTCTTCAAATAAATCATTGGTCAACATTATCAAGAAGCTGCTAGAAATAAACAAGAAGAGCTGGCACAAGAGGTTGGTCAATGCACTTTGGGTAGATAGGGTCAGTCAGAAGAAGTCCATTGGTATGTGAACGTTTGAGCTTAATTATGGAGTTGATACAGTATTTCCTACCTCTCTCGTTGCCCCGGTATTCAAACTTCTTCAGGAGGTCGGCAATGAAGAAGGTCCCATGTAGAGAAGGTTGAATCAAATGGTCCACTTGCAGCAGACCAGAGAAGAAGCTTTCAAGAACACATCCAAATTGCAGGAGAATATTAAGAAAATTTATGACAGAAAAGCAAAGGCAGACAAATTTAAGTTGGATGATGTGGTACTGAAGTGGGATGCAAGGAATGAGGAAAAAGGTAAGCATGGTAAGTTCGAGAACCTCTGGAAAGGTTCCTTTAAAATTGCAGCATATCAGGGTCAGAATGCCTTTCTTCTAAAGGAAATGAAGGGGGAAGATTGTCTAGGAGGGCCGATCAATGGTCGGTTTCTCAAGCGATACCATTTCTGGGTTATTAACGTTGCTTCCACTGTCACTATAAATACCATTTTATTTCAGTTAGGTTAGATTTTGTCAAGTTAGTCTTCAAGTCATTTCCATGTCAAATTTAAGTCAGGTTTTTGGTCATTTCAGTTTCATAAATGAGACAGAGTCTTGTGTTGTTTGTCAAAAAATGACTCCATATCCCAATGGATGAAGGCACTGTCTAGCTCTTCCAGATATCTGTTGTTCTTGGCACCTCCAAGGAGCTACCATCCCCCATTGGAGCCAATGTTAGAGTTGATCTTGTCAGTCCTCCGTCAGAGATCAAAAATCTTTATGCATTTCATTTTTAGGTGTCCCACTCCATTCACCCAGCTGCATTCCACTAGGGGCATGCCATAATCTGACGGAAAAGGTCATGCTAGCCATTTCCCCTCATGTCTGGCTCCTACTGGCTTAGGTATTTTTTCAACAATCACTAAATTCCATGACAGTCAAAGTCTGGTCCTTTAAAGGAAAAAAAGTCATTTTCGATAATTAGGTCTAGGGACTAATAAATTTGGTCTTCAACCATGTCCAATAAAGCCATGCAGGCTAGAGTGAGGCCCTTACAAAGTTATGATTCAGAGAGTTTCATCGTCATGTGGACAAACTTCGACTATACTTCAAAACTTTGTTTTGAAGAAAAGTCAAACAGTGTCATTTGTGATAAAAATTTCAAAAACGTCGTCACTTGATTTCTTCAGGTGCATTCATGGTTTCCATGGCCAAATGCCTTGTCATGCAATCCCTGCAAAGAGTGCCGAAAATTTCATCATTTGAGCTAAAATTCAAAGGGGAACGTGAAATTGAGTATTTCTTTAAGTCAGTGAAAAAAATCCAAAATGAAACATTAGCAAAGTGGGTTTTTGGAGAGGCAAAAATTTAACCCATGACTTCAAAGTATTTAAATAGAGGTTTCCACAAGCAAAAAAAGTTATTGTGCTAATCAAGGTTATTGAGAAACATAGCAAAGTGTTTGAGAGTGCAAAGTGCGTGTTTGGAGTGAAGTGGGAGTCATTTTCCAGAGCGCGGCGCACGCACAGAGGGGCGCGACGCACATACAAAGCGCAGCGCACACAGAGCCACCCCACAGTGCAAAATTTCTACGGGTGCAACACACTGGGTTTGGCACGCGGCGCACACACACAAAGGCCCGAAACCATGCCAAATTGCCTCAAATTGCCTATGAAACCCCTCAAATCAATAGGTAGGCTCTATATCATGACTTGCTCATCAAATTTTGTGAATGTTATGGTGGTTCATGGCTATGTTTAATTGCAACTAAACTCATAAAACCAACCACTAAAAAAAACATCAAAGCCATGGTTGCTAGGGTTGCAAAATTGTGGTGTTAGTGCCAAGGCCCCATTTTCACCCCTCATTTTTCCCTTTCTTGCCATTTTTCCCTATCCCCCCTTTCTCATTTTTCCTATTATCCCTACCCTAAAACACTACCAAATCCTATCCCCTATCCCTCCACTCTTTAGTAAATCAAACCCCAAAACCTACCTTATCAAATACCCAACCCCCTACATATCCCTAAACAAAAACTTCTCCCCATAACCCCTATTCCCATCATATTATTCCCCTCCTAATACTCCCTATTTTCATTGTTCCCCTTGGTGGAAGATATCACAACAACACCTAGTTTTTCACCATCATCAAAGGGTAGCCCAAGTACAGTACACACAACAGCCATGGCATCTGAACATTCATCAGAGTATGATATGGAGACACAAAGTGATTCATCCTCAGAAGAACAGTCTCCCAGGAGACATCACAAGAGTGGCAAACATGTTAGGGATGAGCCAACCACCCTCACTAAATTACAGACCTGCCCTCTTGCCATGTCATGTTTCCAGCATCTATCATGTTTTGAATTTTGTCAAAGGGTGGCTAATGTTAGAGTTCATCATGAGTTGGCCCATCTTTTTCTGCTTCACCTACATGGAGGTCAGTCTATCTTGGCTGGGGTCACCTTCACATTGACACTCGAAACTATCTCAGTGGCAACCAGCATACCGAATGTTGGAGAACAGTGGCACAAGAAAAAGAAGGTGGATAGGCAACATTATGAGCCTTACATTAAGGCCAGATTCTTGAGGTAGCTCACAAGAGTCTTTCCATTCAGATATTTGAAAGATGAATATGCTCTGCTCATGAAATTGATCATGAAGTACTTCAGCTGTGAGGGGAGGTTCTCTCATCTGTATGCCTACCAAATCAGGTTGCTCATGCTCTTTACCAGGGTGCGAATGATGAAACTCCCATTTTTCATTTGCAGGAACATAGAGAGGATGAACACCTTCATGCAGCATAAGACCCCTCAGCAACAACTTAACAGTGTTTATCACTTTTCTCTTATCCGGATTTTGGTGGATCATCAGTTGGGATTGTAGGGCATTGCTTAGGAGGACTTCATCTCCCGTGACCTCTTCAGCACTTCGCAGGTATTATCCAAGGCAGAGCATGAGATAGGTGGTCCTTATCATCAGTATGAGCACCATGATACCACTACTAGGCCAGTATTCGTTACATATCAAAGAGGCAGTAGGCACTTGTTTACAGCAACAAAGCGAGTGTTATCTCCACCTGGGGTGGAAGGGCTTCGCTTCCAGCATCAACAACACAGGTACAAGACAAGGGCAAGATGCCCATGCATGACGAGGGGCCATTAGGTGAACAGGAGGCCGACTTCATCCTCATTTAGGATGATGATGAAGATGTGGAGAGTGCCAAACTTAGGATGATCATCTAGGAGCAGAAAAAGGAGATCCAAGACTTGTCACTCAATTTGGAGAGGGCCAAATGGATCATCAAGTATTTGGAGCAGAGGAACAAATAGCTTGAGGACTAGCATGAGATCATGGAGTTGCAAATCATCCGTGAGAATCGACAAGCTACCCAACAAAGGAGGATCGAGCTCACTCCCTTCGAGCAAGAGATTAACAATGACCGTGAGTCTTGGCTCGAACGAATCAACATCCACCTTGAGAGACTACTGGAGAAGGCTGACAGGGACAAAACCATACTGAGGCGGATGGTTTATCATTATAGGGCACATAACATGAGTTTGAAGGCTCGGATAAGGAGCTTGAAGGCAAAATTGAGCAGAGCAACAAAGAGACAAAAGAGGCAAAAGGAGCAAGATCGGCTTCGAATCTTGGCTGAAGCCTCTATGGCCCAGCATAGTGCCTCTTAGAGAACGTCCAGCCCAAATTTGAAGAAATTTGGGGCAATTTTGGTCACATGGAAAACTTTTGGTCACAACACAGGTTTTTTCTCCAATGGCACGACGCTTAGGATTGGGAGCTCCAAATGACAAATGGCTTGGATTTTTGGGTTCATCATGCAAAATCACGACTACGGGTGCTTGGACAAGAAATTTGGGCATGATTTGTGTCTCCAGGAGGTCAAAAACACTCAAAACATGACCTCTCTGCCCCTATTTTGACACACAGGAAGCAGTCTTTGGAGAATGAAGATTTGGAGGGGAAAATGAGCACCAAATTCATAAATTCCACTTAGATTGGAAATTAGACATGCCAGGCTTTCCAACAAGCACACTTGGGCACATTTTGGACTCCTACAGGTACCTCAAAACAACCTCCAAAGTGGCGCGGCGCATATAGAGAAAAGGGCCAAATTCACCTCCGTTTCGCGAAATTTCGATTCACGACTTTCTCCAAATGGGCCCACTCATCGACATTTCACTTTTCTCAGAAACTAAGGTAAAGTTTAAAGAGTTTGGCTTCTATCCAAGTGGCAAAGGAAGGCAAACGGTCACCCAAGCCATTTGTCACTTTTTTAACGCTGCACCTGTAGCTAATGGTTGGCTTTCCATCTCCATTTTGTAATGATTTGAGAAACTCACCAACTCTTGGTCGTTCTATTTCCTCATGGCATAGTCTATTTATTGTATGCAAACCATTTGCAAAGGGTTGGTTGGCTTGTAATTTCTGGGAGACTGTGGGAAAGAAATCTGTTTCTTCATTGTATATTTTGACAGAGGATTAATGAAAGGCAGCGGCTCTGTTTCATGAGATTCATGTGGTTGTGAGTGTAGAAAATGTGTTTTTCCTTATGTTCCATATGTATTTCATTATGTTTCATAGTTCATTCATATTCATTTAAGTGAAATTTTCTGAGTAAGATAAGGTAGAATCCATTTTTATTTCTCTGCCTGTGGGAAAGTTTCACGATATGTATTTCTCTTTTTTTGAAAAGGATTCATGTTTCATGCCCTTTTCACCCTCCTAAAACAATCTTTTTGTTCTGCATTACTTCAAATTTTATTGCTAGAATTTCTGCCTATCTTGCCTCACAAAGTAATCTGTGCCTTTGTATTAAATTCTCTGTCCATTACTGTCCATTGGTCCCATAACATCCCAGAAACTTGGTCATTCATAAAATTTTGTTTCTTGTGTTCATATTTACTTACTAGCCTAAGATCAATATTTCATGGTAGGTCATCTCAAATCATATCGTTTACTTATTCACTGAATGTCACTCGAAGAGAGCCCTCTCCTGTTCTAGTAGGGCTAGCTACTAGACTGAGCGTGGTTTGTGGTTACCCTGAATTTTGCCTTCCTTCAGCCTAAGGCAGATTTAGGTGCTAACAGGGACTATGCGGACCAGAAAGATCTACAAAAGCAAAAGTAGCGAAGAAGTAGAAAACAATCCCTTAATTTCTCCCTCATGAGAGAGTGAGGAAGAACTCGCGAAGGTCTCTTCAAGAAGCATTGTCAGTTTGATAAGGCATCGCATTCCGTGGTTACCACTTCCACCCACATCGCCACCCACTTTGCCTCCCTCACCTCCATCGCCACTAACTCCACCTCCACAGTTTAGTATGGCAAGTGCAATCAAACTACCAGTATTCAGAGGGGTAGGGAATGAAGATCTGAACCAACTCTGATTCATGGTAAAAGCAATATGGGAAGACCAAGGTGTTATGGAAGATAATATTAAGAAGGCTACATTGGTGAGCGGACTGTAGGATCGTGCATTAACATGGCATATAAAGCACTCTAACGATCACCCAAACATGGGGACAGTAGAGATCTGAAATGCATTGAACAGGGAATTTAGCAGAGCAAAGTCCGAAACACAATCAATCATTGGGTTTAAAGAAATCGCGATGCTCCTGGGTGAGACTCCTTGGGATCTGGATCAATAGTTGAAGAGTATGATGTGCGAAGCCAATATGACTTTGACATATGGAAAACATCGTGTAGGGTTTGTAGCATCTCTGGCATCACACTTGAGGATAGCGCTGTCACAACATAAACTTTCCACCCAGGCCAAAGCGTTGGAAATGGCAATGAGATTACATGAGACCCTGATACAAGACCCTGGGTTGGGAGTTCAACAATTCCATGCGCAACTGTAGAATTTGTGTTTGGAAATGCAAAGCTTGAAGTAGGGTAAGGCACCACGGCCAGAGGCACATGAGGAAGTATGTTGAATAAAATGCAAGGGCCATGGCCATGACAAGAATCATTGTCTAGTGTTCGTGAACTACTTGGCAGGAAGAGAGCCAATGCCATTAATTCTGGAGGCACAAGCAGGGCCAAGTGCAGTACCCACTTTATGGTGCACGATCTGTCAGATAGGAGGGAAACACACGACAAACAATTGTCATTTGCTGTAGAAATATACATAGACACCCCATCAATTGTTTTGTAATTTCTGCAGGTCGGTAGGCCATGATGAGCACACTTGATGCAGTTATGAGCTAATGATGGATCGGATCCCAACCTATAGGATGAAGACCGAAACATGAGCCCTCGACCTAGATGTGGGGATGGCGCGCACTGGATTTTAGAGGTGAGGTAGAGCACGAGGGGGAATGGGACTAGGAAGAGGTCGCGGATAGTTAATTTGTTACAATTGCAGAGGTCGAGGCAACTATGCCCGTGATTATACCAACCTGACGAGGATATCAAGTACATATTGTGCTCAGTTCGATCATGAAACAATAGATTGTCCTATGTTGATCACAAATATGCATGAAATGGGTTATTCCAGCCTCCCCTGACTCAGAGTATACAAATGATGAGGTCTGAGCCACATGAAGAGGACCCAAATGTAAACATGATGCTTAGAAGTGGTACAGCCGCGGGGGAAGATATGGGGAAGCAGCGAGAGGAAAGTACATGGGTTTGTAAGGCTCCTGCAAAGGAACCCGAATTTGACTTAGAACGTGCAAAGGAGACATTCATGGAAGCTAAGAAGAGCTTCGCGGAGGCCTCCACTTCAGGTAGTAAGGAACAACTAGAGCCAGGAATGGATCCTTCAATGCTCACTAACTTTCTAGAGACATGCATGAAACTGTTGCGCGACAACAAGGCAGTTAAAGGACTACAAGAGATGATCACCAGGTGCATGGGGGTAGGAGAACCACACATAGTTAGGAAATTGGGATGCATTGCGCACTGGAATGGAAATGAGGTTGACTGCGAAAATTGGTGAGTATGAAATGGGTTAGGTAATCCTAGATCTGGGTTTGGACGCGAATGTGTTACCAAAGCAAACATGGGAATGCATGGGTAGGCCCATGCTACAATGGTCCCCTATTCAATTACGAATGGTGAACCAACAGAAGATTTTTCCCATGGGAAGGTTACAAGAGGTAACAATTGATATTGAAGGCATGAGCACGCAGGCGGATTTTGAAGTAATAGAGATTGTTGATGACAACAATCCCTATATTGCATTGTTAGGAATAGACTGGGCCACTGATATAAACAGAGTCATCAACCTGAAGAAGCACAAAATGATCTTCGAGAAACAAATCACTACGCGTAGTAGTCCCACTGGACCCAGCCGAAGGAGTGCGCTACACTGAACTAGTGTGCAACAATGATATTGATTGTATTTACAAGATAACTACGCGAGACCAGGATTGGGTGAATTTGACTGCAGATGGGAGAATCTCATGGGAGCAAGAAAGCTCCTGCACTTCGGATTTAGATGAAGAAATAGAGTGATGGCATAATCGGTTCCATGAAGTGACAACGCTGAATTGCAACATGATGATTAGATCATTACGTTGCATGACAATGGAGGCAAGAGATGTTGGCATATGATGGATTGACAACAGTGGATGAATTTTGAGCAAATTTGAAAGCGCAGTACCAAGACCACAGTGGTTCGATGCGTTGAAATGGGCACTGCACACAACAACTGCATGATGGTGGGGTACACATCAAGGAAACTTTGAGGATTGGCTGGATGTAGAAGGACGATATGCCTACGGTTTTGGAGCCCCCAACTTCAAACGAGAGTCGGGCAGCAAGGACGAAGCAACTTGTGTGCCCACCTATGTCGATGGGTATAGACATGTGCTATGCAATCCACTCAAGCACACCACAAACTAAGGATTGAGAAATAGAACAGGACACAATAGCAGGAAAGGTGACATGCACCACAAATGTTCCACGTGGAAGCATTCAATAAGGTATGCGGACTCCTAAACAGTGTTCACCTGGTGAGACAAACAGATTGGGACCTACGTGTGCCAGATATTCGATGGGCCTATAGGTCCATGTGTAAAAACATGAACGCGAAGATGATTCTGAAGTTGAGGAGCAGAGTCTAGACCATAGTTTTGGAGGAAATAATCCTCACGTAATCTCTCCCAGAGTTGGGACAGTACACAAGGACCAGGACAAAGGAATTATGCAGCTACACGAGGACAAACATATGCATATTGAGGAAGCCGTTCGGCGAGGGAACCTTAAACTTCACAAACCCGAAGAAGACCACGTACGACTGAGGAAGAAAAGTGTGTTATTGGGTGCGGAGATCAGAAAACTGGAAAACAAAATCGCACAAGCATGTCGCATCGATAAACTAAGAATTACAGAACAATGTATGGGTAGCCATACTACTACATTAGAAGATTTTCGTTGAGCATTTATGACTCTACTACCATGTCTACGACCTCACCTTACTAGACAAAGTAGACAAGGGAGCACATTGCATAAGGAAGAACGCGCAGCGCTAACTGTCGCTAAGGTAATTAAGGAGTGCCCGCAGACTAGGCTTGAAGGTGAATTGCAATCCCGCACAGGTGGTGCGGCCACCTAACTAGTCGTCGGAAGCAAAATCTTAGCACTCCAAGTAGTTGAAAGAGAGCGGGACTATAAAAGAGTCTGTGTTGGAGTTACATGATCATAAGGGTAGGATCAGTATGTCACAGGGGTCACACCCAGGCATAGGGGGTTGCACTGCCACGTGGGTAGGCTGGGAGGTGACCGTTAGGGTCACTGTTCATGACAATATGTCCAATTTAAGACAAAGAGGAGCAGGCAATGGGTAATTATGATACGAAGTTAGAACTAGATTTAGGATGATCTACCGCCAATCTAGCATTAATGGGTCGATTGTGGGGGGAATGGTCGAATTTGAATTCAAAAATGCCTATAAATCACAAGTGGCTATCTAGAGAACAACCCTTGGCATTTTGAGAACTCAGTTGTTGTGCTATCAAGTGGGTATGGACCTTACAAATTTGGAAGCTTTTAGAGAAAGGTCAGTGTTTGAGACATTGTCGAAGGAGACGTAGGACCTCCTGAATAGAATGATGTCGACAACCAAGGAAGTTGCGTAGAGCCCTACGTTGCAAATGGGGGATGCATTGGAAATTCCAAAATCACCCCGGACGCTGAGGCCCAAGACGAATCCACATGTAGGAGGACCAGTTTGCATGTCCCTGCGAAATCCGCAATTTGGTAAACATTCTATGGAAGAAAAGGGAAAGACTGTTAATCTTGAGACAGATGATGAGGAGGAGGACCTCCAGGCTTTCATAAAAGAAATAGAGGCGGATGAAGAAATGGAAGAATACATCCAGCTGGTGCGTGCTGCAGAAAAATTGCTCGAGTATGTCCCTCCATAGAAAGGGAAAGTAAAATTACCCAAGGATTTGGATGCTGCTAAGAGCGCAGTCCAAACCCCGCTCCTCCCAAATGGAATCTTGTTTGAAGGTTCGGTTCTGGGCTACGCACCCATGATAAATTTGAAGATTGGGACCTTGCATACAGCAAAAAATTCCCGCATTTGAATACTATCACACTCATGAAATAGAGCAAGGAGGTTTTTGTTACAACGCTAGAACCGCATAAATGGTTGCGCGATGTGGAGAAGGCTGGGCTACTCCACCTACTATGGATTCTGCATTTTCACTACGCACCAATTACGATCTTTGTCATCAGGCAACTGCTTTTCCTAGTGCATGATAGGTACTTGTGGTTGGAGGAGCCTATTCCCATCATTGTGGAGCTTATTCAAAAGATTTCTTGGCTTCCCTGTATGGGAAGGGACCCCGCAGAAATAGCTGGTAAAGGTGAAGATTTGGCACTCGCAGGGGCCATGAAGAAGAAATACAAGGTGGAAAAGAAGCGGAGAGGCTACGTAATTAGTAGCATTCAAAACAAAGGGGTGCACATAGCCACCCAGCTGCTAGTCGGGAAGGTGATGATAAAATGTCATGGCAACAAGGGTACCAGTGACAGTCGTTGCATTGGCCGAAAAATGCATGGAGGGGGTCCAATTCAACTGGGCTGGATTCCTCTGCGAAGAATTCCTAACCAACTACAAAGAAGCTCAAGGGAAGGGAAATACCTTCCACTACGCGTGGTTGCTCTTGTATATATTATTGGTGGCAGGGGAATTGCCTGAGGACAATCAATTCCTTCTTCTTGAACATGACTTGCGAGAGGCAACAAAATACATGTCGCTTTGGGTGATGAAGGATGCCACAAGGATCTATGAGACCAAGAACTTTTGGGTGCTCATGGAGGTGAGCGTCCAGGTGTGGATCAACAAAAGGCCATGCCTATAGGATGCAAAATGAAATGCAAGCCCTCAAACCAGATGCAGGGATGGTGCATGCTAGATTTCAGGGGTGAGGTCAAGGACGAGGTGGAATGGGACCAGGAAGAGGCCACAGACAGTTAATTTGTTACAATTGCAGAGGACCAGGGAACTGTGCCCATGATTGTACCAACCTGACGAGGATATCACGTACGTATTGTGCTCACTTTGATCATGAAACAGTAGACTGTCCCATGTTGATCACAAAGGTGCATGAAAAGGGGTATTCCAACCTCCCCCGACTTAGAATATACAAATGATGAGGTTTGAGCCACGCGAGGAGGACCCGAATGTAAATATGATTCTCAGAAGGAGTACGGCCACGGGAGAAGATACGGGGAAGAAGCTAGAGGAAAGTACATGGGTTCATAAGGCTCCTACAAAGGAACCCGAGGTTGACTTAGAACATGCAAAGGAGACATTTATGGAAGCTAAGAAGAGTTTTGTGGAGGCCTCCACTTTAGGTAGTAAGGATCAACCAGAGCTAGGAATGGATCCTTTAATGCTCACTACCTTTCTAGAAACATGCATGAAACTACTGCGTGAAAACAAGGCAGTTAAAGGACTACAGGAACTAATCACCAAGTGCGTGGGGTCAAGAGAACCTCGCATAGTTTGGAAATTGGGAAAGAATGCACTATGCATTGGAAGGGAAATGAGGTTGACTGCACTAATTGGTGAGTATGAAATGGATCAGGTAATTCCATATTTGGGTTCGAACGTGAATGTATTACCAAAGCAGACATGGGAATGCATGGGCAGGCCCGTGTTGCAATGGTCCCATATTCAATCAAAAATGGTTAACCAACAAAATATTTTGCCCATGGGAAGGTTGCAAAGGGTAATAATTGATACTGGAGGCACGAGCATGCAAGCATATTTTGAAGTAATAAAGATTGTCAATGACAACAATCCCTATCCCACATTATTAGGAATAGATTGGGCCACCGATATGAATGAAGTCATCAACCTAAAGAAGCACAAAATGATCTTTGAGAAAAAGGCACTATGCATAGTAGTCCCATTGGACCAAGTTGAAGGAGCGTGCTACATTGAACCAGTGCACAATGATGAAAGTGACAATGATCTTGATTGTATTTACAAGATAACTACGCGAAACCAGGATTGGGTGAATCCGACTGCAGATGGGAGGATCTCGTGGGAGAGTGAAAGCTCGTACACTTCAGATTCAGATGAAGAAGTAGAGCACTGGCAGAATCGGTTGCACGAAGTGACAATGCTGAATTGCAACATGATGGTTAGATCACTGCATTGCATGGCAACAAAGGCAAGAGAGCTACCGACATATGATGGATTAACAATGGTGGACGAATTCCTAAGAAAATTTGAAAGTGCAGTACGCGAGCAACACTGGTTTGATGCGTTGAAGTGGGCACTGTGCGCAACACCTATACGATGGTGGGATATACATCAAGGAAATTTTGAGGACTGGCACGGATGCACAAGGATGATGCACCTACAATTTGGGAAACTGCAACTATGGTTAGAAGACAAATATAATGGATGGGATGACCCACACAAGCACCTCGCGAAATGGACCAGGGTTTACAGGGAAGAACCATAGCCTGAATGGGTGCATCTATTCTACCATACCCTAGATGTCATACCCATGAATTGGTATACGAAGACAAAGCTCTGCCATGGTACGGTTGAATCAGATGTTTTGCATGAGGGTTTCTTGTTGAAATTCACATTTGAAGATCATTTGTTAGATACTGTGGATGATGCGCTACAAGCAGTGAAAGCTGCTATCTTTAAAATACCACAGTAACCAATGGAAGTACCTCAACCAGAATGGGCAATGCAATTAAGTAGCGCACCGTAGTGTTATAATGTGAATGTTGAGGAAGATGATGAGGACCCATAGAATATTAACATTGCAGAAACTGAAGGCTCACATGAAGTTCGTGGACCACCACTTCAATACCCCGACATCACTGTGCCACTAAAAACAAAGTAGGTAAACATTGGCATAGAAGCGGAGCCAAAGTATGCAATGTTGGGGGACTATTAGGACGATGCTACAGTAGATAAGGTCGCTGAGTTACTCCACAAATACCAAGACTTATTCCCGACCAAAATCACGGACTTAAAAGGGATCATTGGCGACTTAGGGATGCTGAAGATCACTCTAAAACTAGACGTGAAGCCAATTAACAAGTGGCGTTACCGCTTGAACCCAAACTATACAGAAAAGGTCCGCGATGAATTAGACAAAATGCTCACAGCCAAAATTATTGAACTAGTGGAAGAATCTGATTTGGTGAGTCCTATGGTAGTACAGGAGAAGAAACAAAAAGGTGAAATAAGAATATGGGTGGACCTCAACAAGCTTAATGACGCTTGTCTTCATGATCCATTCCTAACGCCATTCATAGATGAAGTACTAGAGAGTGTTGGCGGCCAGGAAGCATACTCGTTCACGGATGGGTTCTCGAGATACCATCAGATCAAGATCGCGAAAGAAGATAGGAGCAAGATGACCTTCACAATAGAATGGGTCTTTTTTCAGTACACCATTATGCCCTTTCGAATGAATAATGTGCCAGCAATATTTTCGCACATAGTGGTGGCGGTGTTCAAAGAATACATCCACAATCTTGGAGGTCTATCTGGATGATTGCATTGTCTTTGGATTAGTTAAGCACCGTGTACCAAGCTTACGTTTGATGTTGGATACTTGCCTCTGACACCAGATTGTGCTAAACCTTAAAAATGCACCTTCAGCAAATTGCTAGGCCATGTGGTCTACAAACAAGGCCTGATGGTGGACCCTGTGAAGGTTGTTGTTATTCTAAATCTCGAAGCACCGCATAGTGTCAAATAATTACACGCTACTTTGGGACACACTGGATACTATAGGAAGTTCATCAAAAGTTATGCTCCAATAACAGCTCCGATGGAAAAGCTATTAAAAACGATGTTACATACTGCTAGAATGATGATTGCATGAAGAGTTTCAATGTACTAAAAGGGAAACTTGCCTTCGCACCAATCTTGGTCTTCCTGAAATGGGACGTGGAATTTCATGTGCATGTTGATGCATCATGTATCACATTGGGAGTCGTACTCACACATGAAGGCGCGGAGGCTGTGGATCACCCAATCATGTTTGCAAGTCAAATATTGTCCAAAACAGAAAAGAAATACTCTACTACTGAGCACAAAGGGCTGGCAATGGTGTACGCACTCCAAAAATACCAACACTATTTACTAGGAGGCCATTTCAAGATGTATATCGACCACTCCGCATTGAAATACCTAGTGAACAAGCCTGTGTTGGGGGGGCGCATATGCAGATGGCTCTTACTATTTCAAGAATATGATTTTGAGGTCATAGTCAAGTCAGGATGCTTAAACGCAGGACTAGACCACTTGTCACGAATTAAGACGGGCGAGGAACCAACAAATTTGGAGGAGGGACTACCTGATGCACAGCTCTTTGTAATACGCATTGCAGACAGGCACTTCAAATATATAATCAAATTTATAACAACAAGGACTGTGCTGAAGGAGTACTCAATCGAACAGAAGAAGAAATTGGATGCACGTCGAGGAATTTTCAGTCATTGCAGGGCACCTCTACATGATGGGCAATGATGAGATATTGCAAAGATATGTACCTGAATTTGAATGAGGTCAGATCCTTGCAGAAGCACATGGGGGTGCTATAGGAGGAAACTATGTAGGATGCAGGACCACACAAAATATTCTTCGCGTAGGGTTATGGTGGCTGACCCTGCACTAGGATTCAAAAGAACATTGTAAGGCCTACGATATATGTTAAAGGATGGGAAAACCATCATGAAGGGATGAGATGCCATTAAATCCCCAAATGACACTGCAACCATTTGAGAAATGGTCAATTGTCTTTGTGGGCCCAATCAAACCTCAGGGAAAGACGAGTGTGCACTACATCACCATGATGGAGTACCTAACACAATGGGTAAAGGCGCAACTGGACAAGGACTACACCACTGCCACGACTGCTAAGTTTTGGTTCAAAAAAATGCTCACACGATTTGGCTACCTAAAAGTCTTAATGAGTAATTGTGGAACACATTTCTTGAATCAAACCATCAAAATTCTTACATAAGAGTTCCAGGTTTATCACCAGAAAAGTACACCATACCACCCACAGGCTAATGGAACAGTAAAAGCATTCAATAAAATACTCGAGATTGCATTGACCAAAATATGTAATGCGCAACGGGATGACTAGGACCTATGCATACCCACAATGTTATGGGCTTATAGGACAACATGTAAGAAATTGATCGGACAGAAACCATTCCAGTTGGTCTATGTGTTGATGCCCCGAAAATCGTTACATCAACATCGGGGGATAACCACCCGGTCCAGACCTTAATACAACTCCTTTTCCGTTTGGGATGGTGGCTCCGACTGGATATAATGGGACCAATTTCCTAGTAATGAATAAAAGGGGGTATATGAATGATTGGTTTTCAAATAAGTGATAGTAAATGGAGGACTTATTCTATGAACGAAAACGTAAATGACTATTTTATCCCGGGAAGCTTTTATTCTTTAAGTGCAATGTTTAATAATCTATGTTTGCTGATAGGCATATAGATGACACTATGCAATAAAAAAAGACATTAATTTAAATGATAATTGCTTCATTCAAATAGTTGAACGAAGTAATTGATATAACAATATTACACTTCTCTTTTATATTACCGATACATGCATGATTGAAAGAATAGCAAACTGTAAACATGCAATAGTGGAAAGCATAAAGTTTACTGTCAAAACACATTCACATATTCAATAATAGCATAAATGACCAGACAACAATTCACATAAAAGGAATAAATTCAGACACAGATAATAGTACCATATGAGCTGCGAATTATTCCCTACGCCAATCGCAATTTGAATTCCTTCTTCTGATTCAGAAATACTTTCAAATAAAGGCAATAGTGCACATTCATATCAAAGCTTCATTATCAAAATTTGGAAAGATTGGTCCAGTCTTCATAAAAGAATATGCCTGAAGTACAGTAGTGCAACTTCAGGCTTAAGTCATATACAAAAACTTACGACCCTTTCTAAATACATGAAAGGGTATATAAATACTAAACTAAGCTAACAAACTACAAAATTAAAATGCTACTAAATTGGTATAATCCGATCTTAAATATCTCTCCCACAATGATCTAGAAATTGGCAGCGATGATTCATCCTTCTGGCTGTTTTCCATTTGTCCTGAGTTGGCATATAGCTAGCATTGGATCCACTTCTTTAGGGTGGCTGAGACGAGAATTAATTTGAGCAGCATAGGTGGCATCATGTATATCGGGAATGATACACACGATTGCATCTGTCAGGCATTTGAGGGTGGCTCTCTGACTGTATGGTTTTACTAGGAACAACCAATAGGTGTCCCAAGTTAAACTTTTAATCCCTAAGATCAATCTCCCATTATTTTCTAGCTCTTGGTTACATGACTGCTCCAATGTCTTGGCCGATAAAAGTTTACCTAGTGTACATTGAGAAATCATGTTAGATAAATAGAGAGTATTATTGATCAAGTCAAACAAATTGCTCGTAGATAACTTGCATCTGGAAACAACTCTCTTTGCTTTCATTAATTGGGACTGCCAATCTATGAATAGGATTTCCTTAAGGGATTCTAAGATTTTGGGCAAGTTTGCTGCCTTTCCCTCGTTAGAGTCTTGCCAAGTAAGAAAATCTGTCAAAGTGTCTTCGGCTTGCTCTAAATCCTGCCTGGCATCAACTGACTTATCTATTATAGATGTTGTTATGTCGCATAAAGGTTCAACTTGGGCAATTTCATGACATAACAATCTTATTTGTGTTATTAATGCCTTGTTAATTTTCATTTCCTCTGCTCTGAACTCGGCAGGCTGGGGAAGACTCTTGAACCTTTCTATTTGAGCTGATAATTGAGCAATTTTCTCATCTTTTGTCTTTTCCATCTGTTCGTTCATTGCCTTCAACTTTGATAATGCCTCAGATAGTTCCTTTTATTTCTGGATTGCTCCCGAATCGATCCTCTGCTTCTCTTCATGCAACTATTTGTTCAGTTGGTTGTTTAATTGTTGTTGTGTGGACAGTTGTTGTTGTATCTGTTCTGACTTCTGCTACTCTTCCGATAGCTGTGCTTGTAATGAAGTGATGGCTTGATCCTTTTCCTTTAACAAATTCTTTACCTCCGATGCCTTATCCATGGTGGCTGCCGAATAGGCACCGACATATTGAGATAACTTTGTCAGGTCATCGGAGGGGTCAAATTCTTCTCTCCATACCACATTTGTTGTTATTTTTTGTTCAGGGAACAGAGAAGGTTGATCAATCCTTCTCCTTTTCCATTGTCGCTTTATTACAGCCTGTGTTTTGGGCTATAGAAAACATCTAGTGGAGGAATGTCCTCCGCTTGCAAAATAATTTGATCGGAAGGATTCTTCGGAATTATTTCTACTACTGTATTTGAGGGTGGACCGCTGGTTCCTTTGCTTGGAACCTCCTTTGATGCTATGTCTTTTGTATCGACTGCTTTGGATGTTTCGGCGTCCATTGAGGTCTCAAGATTGCCTATAATTGTATTGAATTGTTGCCATTCTTCAAGCAATCTTGGGTCCACTTGAGTATCAACATTCATTTCTTTGCTGCTCTGTTCCTGCTGCCTTTTTTGTTCTTCTTCCATTATTCTCTCCTGTTCTTTCTTTTCTGCTTCCTCTTGTTCTTTCCTTTGTGCCTCTTCTTGCTCTTTTCTATGTGCCTCTTCCTGTTCTAACCTCCAGAGTTCCTCCTGCTCTCTTCTCTGGACTTCTTCATAGATTGCGGATGTAGCAGGAGGTTCATTAGTAAGTTGCTGCTCAGGCTTGCTTGACTGAATCATCGGGGTAGTAGCTAACAAATCTAGAGGCAGAGTTTGCAACCTCTGTTCTCTAAGTTTGTTAAATCCTACTAACCCGTCATCAAGGTATCTCATTCTGGCTAGCTGTTGTACCTGGAATATTGACTCGGCAGAGGAGAACAGGTCATCGAACTCATCTTCCTTGTGCTCGAATTTAGTAAGCTTGGCTTGATCTAGGGCATTATAGATGACTTTCTTTGGGTTGAAACATCTATTAGGCAGAGTGGCGAGACTTAGGACATTACTTTTTTCTGCCTCTTTCTCTGCATGTTTATAATCATGCAGAGTATAGAGGCCACACCTAAGAGGAAAAGGAGGCCAAACTTGCTTTTTTGAATTTCTGAGATTTTTTGTGGCTGACGCAGTTGTAAGCTAATATGCTATTTCGCGAGATAATAGCTTGTCTGGTATGTACAAGGGGAGGACATGAGGTCTGGCCTGACTGCGAAAAACTCTTACATAGGTGAATTTTTATTCTCCAAACCAGGTTCCTAGGGCTTTCAAGTCAATCTCAGCCTGAGAGGAGATCTTAGGGGAAGGTTTATCAAAAATTGCATAGTAAAGAGGTAGCATGAATCCATTGCAGACTTGGTATAAATGGTGTTTGTAATGAGATTTCCATAGTTTCTGGTGGTAGATATGAATAGGCATAGGGTCCTGTGGAGTCCATCTCCACCCTAACATAGGAAACTTGGAATTGAAACAGAGGGTATCCAAAATATAGGCACTAAAATAAAATGGAGGGATGAAGCTATCAGTAACATGGGATTTGTTTCTGAATTCAAGAATAACCGTAGCCAACTTATCTGATAATATAGTCCCCCAATCCATGATTTCACTATTACATGCTGCTTCCATCAAAGGAACCATTTCTATGGAAAATTTTGAAGAATCATGTAATCCCCACAATCGCCACATCATTACTCCAGCATAACAATACAGAGAGCATAAGGAGTCGACGGAGTACTTACCCGAAGACTCATGTTTGTGTTTCGTCGGGTTCTGTCTCCATTCTCGTATAGGCGCTGACTCGGTCTCATTCTCATCTCGAAACTTCTCCATAAATGCTTTATTGTATTTCTTCTCTAGCTCGGGTAAATGGTACATTTGTCTGAAATCGTTGGGCTAAAATGAACCAAATACTCTTCCATTAATAGTGCAGAATGTTCTATCCGTAATTGGAATTTTCTCAATTGCCCATCTCACCACATCCGTATACGGAAGAATTTTCTCTCGAGCTGCTATCCTATGTATGTAGGAATCAGCCAAATCTTTTAAAGTAGCATCAGATTTATGGCTTGAACCTGCTAAAGATTGTACCGATGTTTGCTGAGGATCCTCGGCTTCTACCAGGTTGTAAATATTTTGCCAAGTAGTGCTACCAAGGCCGAGACATGTGGTATCTAAGATTAATCCCTTCTTTCTTGGTCCCAAATAGGTGGCATGTTGTCTTTTTACCATAGAAGCCGAAGGCGTTCCAGACTTCTTAGATTTATTTCCCATCGTTACTGCGGAAAAACTTTGCGTAAGAGAAAAATAAACGTAATGTAGAGAATAGATGGCAAAAACCAAGTATGAGGAGATTGTGTCAATCAATGAGAAATGGAAGATTTATCATAAGGCTCCCGCGGATGCAATCTCTGAAAGGATTTAGGCATGACTGCTCATTAATTGGCTGTTAAAACCTGTCAATCATTTAATTGTTCATTATATCCTTTATTTTCTGAGTAATGGTTTAAGCATGGATTTGATTTTTTGGCGGTTGGACGCGAGCAAATCTCTATCGGGAAGAGAAAAGGCTTTCAATGATAATTAATATATAATATAGCGAAATCATATTGATCCTTTTCAGAAGTCGCGCCTGGATTCATTGCAATCGACAATCGGAGGAAGGCTTGGGTAATTTTATTTGAGTCTTATGGAATCCCCGATCGCCGATAGTGATATCGCTTGACTCGCATCGGGAGTTTGAATGAGGAGAGTTGGTTATGTTCACGTCGCATTCCCCGATCGCCGATTGCGATATCGCATCGGAGCAAAGGGGAGGGGCCTTTTATTATTTGTTTTCCTGATATCCATTGGCTATTTTTGTTTTATCGCATCGGGGAAAATCAATGGGCCATGGTTATGCATCCTTTGTTGTTGCGATATGCGATCTTGCGATCACTTTATCGCAATAATAAAGGATTATTCGTTTTATTTTTAAGACCAATTATTTCAGAAGGTTTCAATCTATTTTGTTTATTTCCGAACCTTTAGAAGAGTGATGGATTAATACCAATTTAATCTAAAAGGGACCCATTTCAATTTATAATTTTCTAAAGTAAGATTTTTTGAAATGGGGGGTTGTTGTATAGCACAACAATTGGCGATTCGCTGGAAGAAATAGTTATCTTTGAAAAAGTTATTGAAATTTTGAACTTTCTTTACATAGATACCTTATCAAAAAGGAAAGTTCTAATATAACTAAGTATACACAGATTCTGAATATAATAAAGACATGTTTTTGCTAATTCTTTCCCTTGTTAAAACTAAATACGCTCTAAGTTTAAATTGGCCTTTATTGGTTGATAATGATAAAACAAAACACCTTTCCAACTTAGCCATTTTAGTTGACTCCTTTGTCATAGGTAGAGCCTCTGCTGCCAACAAACGTTCATAGTTTCGACAGGGATACCTTTTAACCATTTGATTGTTCACGGCCCCTTCCATCTCAGAGTATGATTAAAAGAATGAATTCAAAACATGTTTTCATATTTTTGTATTTCTTTTCTTTTCCTTTTCTTTTGTAAGATAAAAAGCCATTGTCCTGGTTTGGTTGCCAGCTGATTTGACAATGCCATTCACTGGTTGTAATCTAATCGTACAAGTTGGCTCGTGATGAGACCCCTTGTCTTATGCTTATAAGCCATTACCCTGTTTTGGTATGCAGTGTTGGTAATGTCGGTCAGATTATTTCCCAATTATCATGGTAAGAAGGCTTGTAATAAGACCCCTTATCTTTATATTAGATATTTTGGAATTACACTCTAAGTAATCATATACTTGAATGAATGGGATGAACAATTTTCTCCTTAAGAGAAAATGGATGACAAGGTAAGAGTTGAGGATGCTAAGATTGAATCAGTCTCTGTTTTGATATTGGTAACCTTTTTGTGGCCATTTTGAAAACATTAAAATGATTTATAGTAGTTCTAAATCTTGAGAGAATTTTCAAAAAACAAAATGGGGTTTTCAGAATGCTAATATACCGAATTTCCTAGAAATTATTCTTTCTGTTTAAGATTTCTATTTTACAAAAGTAAATTAAAAGTACTTCTTCTGAGCAACATTTCAATATAGAAAAGGCCAATAGAAGCTAGTTTACAACCTTATTTGCTAATGATCCTAAATATTGCAAATCCTACTGAATTTAAAAGAGAAGGGGTTACCTCCTCAATTGAAGAATTTCCTTAACATGAGGCCATTAATAGGAAGAGAGTCCCTCTTTCCTGATAGATCTTGTAATATGAATGTTGAATGGCCTACCTTCTCGCTGATCTGAAATGGTCCAAGCCACATCTTTTGGAATTTGGTGTGTTTACCCTTATCCTCATGTGCTTTGTCCCATTTTCGAACCAGATCACCAACCTGCAACTGTTTAGAACTAGATGAAACTGAATCAAATGATAACTTGATTATCTGTTGGTATTTATCATGAGTATTTTTGGCCTTTTCTCTTTCTTCCTCTAATTTGAAAATTTGATCATGTCTGAGTTGGATAGAAGAAAAGGGTCTTTCTTTAATAAACCGAACTAGGGCTAGAGAAGGAAGCGCTAAATTGGTCGGTAGTACTGCTTCTTTCCCGTAGACAAGGTTGAATGGGAAAGTACTTATAGAGGCCTTCTGAGTTATTCTGTTAGCCCATAGTGCGAATACTAAATATTTGTGCCAGTTTTTATGATTTTGTTTGATAGTTCGCTTAATAATTTTGAGTAGATTTTTATTGGTAGATTCTGCCATACCATTACGTTGGGGATAGTAATTTGTAGAATATTTCAATTTAAATCCTCTTTTGATAGCAAACTCAAACATGGCATTTCCAGAAAAATAAGATGCATTATAAAAAACAAGAGCATTTGGGACACCAAACCTGGTAATCATGAATTGGTCTATGAATTCTATCATTCCTTCAGAGTTTGTTGTCTTTAATGGAATTTCTTCAACCCACTTGGGAAAGTAATCAGTAGCAGTAAGGATATACTTTTGTTGTTTGGAGGATTGTGGAGTTATCTCTCCAATGATGTCTAGTCCCCATTGTTCAAAAGGTTGATCGATATTAACTGGTTGCAAAGGAAAAGCTGGTTTCCTTTGTCTTCCACTGGAGACTTGACAACTTCGGTATTTCCTTACATACTCATGGGTATCTCTGAATAAGGTGGGCCAGTAATATCCAACATGTATGATTTTATGAGCTATTGTGTCAGCTCCAAAATGTCCTCCAGCTGGTCCATCATGTAGTTCCTGCAAAACCTTTTGTGCTTCAGGTTTCTCTAGGCATCTTAATAAAACTGAATCATAGTTTTGCCTAAAAAGCACATCATTAATGATAACGAAGTTTTTTTACTTTAATCTAATAGCCCGTTTGTTTTTATAAGAATGATTAGGAGGTGCATGCCCATTTTTCAAATAAAAGATTAAATCTGCATATTGAGATTCAGAATCGGTAATACTTATCTGGTTGATTTCTTCAATATGATCTGTATCACCTGATTCAGGAATGTTGGATGCTCCTGCTAATAACCTGCAAAAACCTTGGCCTCTAACAATCTTTGCTGGCTTGATTTCCAAGTAATATTCTTGAAGTGTTGTAACCCAATTTTCCCTTTTTTCACCTAGTTCTCTTTGGATCAGTAATTGCCTTACTGCAGAAAAAGGAACTATTACTTTTGTATGGGCTTTTAGAAGGAAGGGCCTATAGTGTTTGATGGCTTTATACACAGAAAAGGCTTGTTTTTCAACTTCGGAGTAATTTAGTTCTGCACCCTGAAAAGTTGAGCTAAAGAATGAAATTGGTGCTTCCAAGTTGTGATCGTTGATTTGAGTGAGTACCGCTGCATAAGATAAATTGGACGCGATAGTGTAAAATGTGAAATGATTAGAAAAATTAGGTGTTTAAAGTGGGGGCATTGATTATTGATTGCTTGATTAAATCAAATGCTTCTTTTTCCACATCCCCCCATCTAAACACTGAATTTTTTTTAATCATGGTTTGTAATGGTAAAATGATATGAGAAAAATCGGGAACAAATCTTTTGACAATGTTGATCTGACCTAAAAATGACTGCATAGATTTTTTGTTATGAGGAAATGGGATTTCAGAAATTTCTTTAATCCTATCGGGATCAATATAAATACCATCTTTGGAAACAATAAAGCCTAAGAGCTTTTCTTGATCTAGAGTGTTGGATACCTATACCAATAGGTTTCATATTTCATGATGGGAAAATTCAAATGCCAAATATGCTCTGCTTTGCTGATACAAAGATCCCATATTTCCAAGGAAAGACAAGGTGTGTACATGCCTTCATGTTTATTAAATTTTGATGGATGGTCCAACAGTCTAATCTGATCATGCCATGTTTCAATTTTCTGTTGTAGAATAGAGAAAGAAAGTCTGTCCAAACTGTTTAATCTTGGCAGGTAAATAGTTAGGCAGAGAAGCTAAGGCTTCCCAACTGCTTAATCTGGGGCCTTGGAAGAAATAAGGGTAGTGCTAGATAGGGAATCAAAGGAAAAAGCCAATGGAAAAGAAAAGGCACATAAGGGTCTGCAAGTCCAAGTGCACCCTCCAAGAAGAAACAAAAAATGCTAGGCAAGTAGGTGGGTAGGTAGGTGGGGTTGCAGAAGTGGTGTTCTTTTCAAACTGAATCATGCTGGTCAATACAAGGAAAGCAACACAATAGAGCATGTATAACTTCCCTTTTTTCCTGATTTATCACTCATTACTAACATCCCTTGACCAGTTGTGGTTATGTAAGAATTCAAGGTTTTATGTTGGTCCTTGTTGCTTTTAAGAACCACATTTCTTGTGCAAAATTCTTTTCATTTTGATCTACTCCCTAAACTAAGTTGTTTTCAAGTAAACTTAGTAATATCACTCCTCATGCACCTTCTCCCTCCATATTAACCTTTAACTTCTATTATCTAACTCCCCATGTCACCCTTTACCTACTATTATAACACCATGGTGTATAAACCCCAAATATTCTATAAATATCTCCCTTTGGCATTATAGCCATATGTTCACTACTAGGGAATCAAATTGACATCTGGTCAGTTGGAGAACCCAAGCCTAACCTCATTTCCTCCTTCAGAAACTCATCTACCTAGTCAACCCTTCATTTTGCCTAAAAAACCTTGGAAAAGCCCTTTTGCACCCTTTAATCCGCTTAAAAGGCAAAAATACCTTGAAAACCCACTTTTCCGCTTTATCCTAAGTTCGGGATTTATGCGCATTTGATACAAAAATACATTGAAAACCATTGATTTGCATTTATCCAAAGTTTGAGGTGCGCGCGATTTTGCAATAAAATTTCATAAAAAACCCTTTTTTCCTAAGTTTTGTGATTAACGCGCGTTTATAAAAATACAGAAAAACCTTGCAATTCGCCAAATAATTCGAAGGGTCCCGTCGGGCACGATTCCCATGGAAAATAATATTTAAATGCCCACCCGACGTCGTATCATCTGCACAGTTCATCGGCTCGTCGACTGTCCGATCGGGCGCTTTTCATCTGACGGTCGACGTGGATATCGGACCGGCCCCGACGTCCGAAAGATATCGTCCGATATCTATCAGAGGCTGATGTCAGGCCTCGGCCACGTGTCGCCCCCAAATCATATCGGAGCCCCCTCTGACAGATTCCTTTCTGTATCAAAAGCGGTGTGATACGATACCGCTGTGTTTTCCGGTTTTCCGCCAATCCGCCTGCCAGCGTCAGCGCTGCGTCACTGCTTGCGTCATCGCCGCGTCCGCAACCCCCGTCCACCATTGCTCCACCTGTCTGCTAGCTCACCACCCCCGTGGACCACTCATAATCCGCCACATCACCTGATGACATCATGTTGACGTCATCCGACCCTGACCCACCTGATGACGTCATGCTGATGTCATCCGAAAAAGGCGCGAATGTCCCAAAAAATCCATATTTTGTCAATTTTTCGCGTTTTTTGCACTTTTTGCAAAAACTATTGTTGCGCCCTCTGCATGCATTTTACGTCCAAAATTTCACCAACCTGCTCAAATCGACCTGGAGATCTTCGGCGCACCTACCCACCTGCATTCGTGACTCGGACCGTCGAGTTCACCAGGTATTTATCCCTGCAAATCTTCTCTGCGCCTGGTTTTGTCTACGATAGGTGAAAATTAACTCAAGACACTAAAAAACGCATAATTCACCGGTGAACACCCTACACCAAGTTCCCATTTGGAAATTGAACGGTCGAAATTCATTAGCCGAGCCTGTTTAAACAAAACTTTCATTAAAAAACCTGCATTCTGTTCGCGCAGTCGTGAACAGGAAACCTGGTACCTACACCTAATTATTAAGAAGGGTCTGCAAAAGACAAGTATTCACCTTCTCAAGTAACTGTGTGCAGTATTTCAATTGCTGCAAGTTTACCCTATCATCCTCTGTTTCTCAATTCACCTCTTCACCCAGGCAGTACTCTTTTTCTGTTGCCCAGTCTAGTAACATCAGTGTACATACAAAACAGAGTTTAAGTAACCATGGAGACTCCAGTTGCACCTGTGGCCCTCAATGTTGCCCCTTTGAATGCCCCTCAGAGAGAATTGGAGTGGCAGGATTTGGCAAACTTAGATTATCAAATCTCAGAAGACTCCCTAACACACAGCAAGTTCCACCTCCACCTGCTAAATGAGCTAAAGGCCAAACATGAAGATAGGACAAATATATTGGGCATTTGGGATTCCTTCCTCCCAATCTTCAGGCTCCCTCAGGTCAACCAATTCCCTGACCTGATTCACCTGTGTGCTGTATGCTATGATCCCACTCAGAGAGTTATGCTTGACCCTTCAGGCTCAGTTGTATTCTACATCACCCCTGAGGCCATTAGAGAGATGTTGCAGTTTAAGACTGAGAAGAAATTGGTTCCCTTGTCTTTGTTGGATCTGATAAACCAAGGAGCTAGAATGCTGATAGATGCTCAGATCACAAAGCTGAACCAATTGTTTATTAACTCTGATGCTGTGCAATACCCTCCTATTTTTGCTGGTTACCTCAACCAATTGGGCGTAGACCTTGCATATATGATCAGTTCCATCTTGGGTTATAAATCAGTTGAGTACATTGATGAAACTGTATTGGTGATGATGACTATGTTTTCCCCTGACAAAACTCCAATCTGTTATGACTATGCCACCTACATATCAGATAAGATGCATGAGAAGTTTATGAACCTGTCAAGAGAGAAGGTGTTCAGATACACCTCCTACATCTACCACTTAATT
>APFE030862713.1:1941-31140 GCA_000404065.3 Pinus taeda | reverse complement strand
ATAGGCTACAAAATAGCCTAAATAATACTACTGCACAACTTGAGTTGGAAAGGGCATCCTCTCAAGCAAAGGACAACATGATCAAAGCTCTAGAAGACATCCTAATAGAGCTTGGACATGATCCTAAGGATGTCAAGGCAGTGCAGGAGATTCTGAAGCTAAGGGATATTGATATGGCAGCACTAAGGAAAATGATAAAAATCCCAGCAACTCTTCATCCTCAAACATAAGAGATTTCCCAGCTCAGACAAGACAAGGATGTAGCTGCTATGCTGGTTACATTATATAAAGAGCTCATCCACACACAAGAGAAGCTACAGGAATCAGAGGCTACCCTTCAGGCAGCATTGTAGCAAAAGGAGGCAGGACAAACTTCGCAACCTCCTCCAGAAACAATTAATCTGGAGGAAGCTCCTCAAACCACTGCTCCTCCCAGTCAGCAGACACAACAAGCAACACCGTCCACCTCAACACCAATAATAGAGTAGGCTGAAAGCCTTGACATGCAGAAGCTGAGAAATGAGATTCAAGCCTTGGAGTCTCAAATGTCAGAGTTAAATCAGGGCAAAGACACTCTGGCCAAGATCAATGAAAAATATGACAAATCCAAGCAAAATGTGGCTGAAAGAGAAAGAGAGGTAAAGGCTCTAAAAAAGAGAATAAATGAGCTAGAGAAGGAGCTCACATTGGACAAGGTGACAACTGAGCTCAAAAGGATCCTATGGGCCAATATTGGCCAGTCCATTACAAACCAGTGGGAGTACATTGAGGCCATTCATGAGCAAATGGCGCTCATTGGAAAAGCACACAGAGAAATCCAAAGGGCAAGGGCATCTCTAGGCAACATGCCTGAGATTGCCACCAGAATGATAAATGTGCTTAACTACAGAACAAGCTCCTAGCTCATCAAAATGGGAATTGCCAACAAGACTGAGACCATTTCAATGATCAAAAGGGTCCTGACACTAAGAAACCTGGTTCAGACCCTAGAAAGAAGAAGCCAAGATATGCAGGCAGATATCAATAAGTTCCAGGACAGGTTCATGGCATTACAAAATAGAGGTCTTCCTAGCCTGACGGAGCCATCAGGAAGGCTACTCTCACATGAAAAATATGCCAAGAGAGTCAACACTTTTGCTGCCAATCAGATTGCAGAAACAACCAGCACATCAGCAGAAGCAGGGCCAGCAAGAGGACAGACCCTTTTCAACAGGGTGGAGAGCTTATTCTTCATTATGAATGAAATCACTCACTTGTTTGATGAGCCTCCCCATTTTTACAAGTATACAGAGGCAGATGACACCATGGGGTCAATTTTGAGGCATCAATTGCCTACATAGGAAGTCTGGAATAATTTAATACAATTACTGTTAAATCAAAGCCAGTAATTATGTTTTTCTTTTTTGAAATATTTAAATTTTCATGCACAGGGAAATAAGGATATATCAGCAGGTATGCAGAAAGAGGCTGGGCCAACTCAGCACACCTATTCGGCCACCACAGCAGCACTAACAGTCACAGGTGACAGGGCCGAAAAGCTACAGGAGGAGAGAGTTGCACAAACACGTCATTCAGCAGTTATAACAAAGCGCTCAACCGACTCAGTGAGCTCCAAAGGTCGAAATCTTCTGACAGGAGTAAAGAGCACTTATGTTTTATTAAAAGCTGTAATAACTTCTTATCTACTATTCCTGTACGAGTTAAAGAAGATATTTTGTCTCTCAGATGACTCAATGCCTGAGATATTTTGTATGAAACACTTCTATATATCCCCCCTCGCATAAGTTAGCAGGGGTTGGACGTTGGATGTCGGAGATTGTTCATATCTATTCTATTGTTCTTTTACTGTAACTCTCAGAGAAGTAATACAAAAGATGATGGAATTTCAAAAGCTCTTGTGTTGCTGAGTTTTTGGGTTTAGATTTTGAAGTTGCAGATTCTGCGATCTATGGACAATAAGTTTTTTTATAACTCTTTGTTATGTGTTTTGTTATCTTCATATCTTTTCAGTTTCCTGTGTCTTACAGTTTATAGCAAGGAAAAAGATAGTTCAGGATTTAATCACAGATTACCCTGAACCTCAATCTAAGCTATTCTGAATGTTTTTCTCAAGTTATAGTAATAAAGGTGTAATTCTTAAATGCTACCCTTTCACACTATACCTTTCACAGTGATTATTGTTTCAGGAATTCAAGTTTGCTCCTGAGGAATACATCTCCTTCTCACACCCCAGCTTAGTGGAAAATTCTTAATTGCTTTTCACTGGTTGTTCAGATTCCACCATTATAAATTCAAGTTTGTTTCGTGAAGTACCTAAATGGCCCTGTAACTCCAGCTCCTCAAACTCAAGACCTCAAGAAACCAGTAGCCACAGACTCCATCGCCCAATGGACTAACTTTATCTGCAGATCTCCACTTTAAAGTATAGAAAGACATCCTTCCAACCAAACATAAACCAAAAACCTTTACTTCATAACTAGCCTAATATCACCACAGAACAGAGACAAACTTTATAGAGAGAGCCCTCTTTGATTACAGCTGGGCTAGGAGCTGTAATCCAAAGATTGGTTAGTGGTTACCCCGGCCATATTCCCTTGGGAGTCATAGGGAACAACCTGGGTGTTAACAGTCACATTGAATGTAAGCATAGTGGAGACCAATCTTGCTTAGTTCATGGGAGAAAGTGTTGTCTTGGAAAAGTATAAGGCCAAGCTCACCAAATTGTGAAATGGTTTGCAAGGCCAAAGAAGGATGGCTCCTTTCATGTTATTGGTAAAATTGTATGTCTTGGAAATGTACAAGGATTAAACTACTAGAGAATCATGCTAATGTAGAGGCTAATGGGTTATGCAATGGATGGAGATTAATTTATTGAGGAGGTAAATTGTAGCTCCAAAAGAATCCATCTTTGAGGGAAGAAGAATGATGAATTCTATGGTTGGCATCCTATAAGTACACTAGTGGAAATCACCCATCATTTTCCAAGTACCTTATTCCATAATTTTTGTTTTACATTGTTGTTTCATAGCATTTGGTTTCTAACTTTGTTTGGGTGGGTTAGTTTTGATTGCAACCTACCTTGGTTTTGGTTATTGATGCATTACTTTGAGTGGTGGGAAGAGGATAGAGGAATACTATTGTCTCTTGATAGCTCCAACAGTATCTTGGGTGGCAGAGGAGAAAGTTATGTCAAATTTCCCTTCTTTCTATTTGTGGCTTTGTCTATCCTTCATCTCATCATGAATTCAATAAATATGACAAAAGGGGACACTCCTATGGTCGGGGAATGTAGGAAAAGGAAAACTAGAGCCTATATTGTAAATCACCTTGTCCCTAAGGAGCCTAGGTATGTCACTTGGGTTGAGAAATATGCCTAGGGAAAACCTTTTTTTTTTCTCTAGTTTATTTGATACTATTAAAGCTAAATCCGGGGAAATGGAAATAATTTTGAAGAAAAAGAGACGAAATTTATCCAATTAGTAGATTTAGGAGAATTTCATGGTTGGGTTTAGGACTTGAATTTTTCATGACCATGTGACACCAAGTTCTTCGAAATCACTAAAATTTATATATTAATAAAGGCCCTCGTTGTCCAAGTCCTAGAGAAGAAGAGCTTACAACAATAGGAAATCCTCCAAAGGAACCAACCTATTGTATGGAAAAGTTGCAACATCCTACAAATATGTGTTTAGGACAAAAGTTGTGGTTATTTAGGTTCCAAATGAAATGAGTCCATGGAACATAAGAATGGATTCCTTGTCTCTATGGGAATACAATCTAATCTGATCCTTTTAGATGAACACCCCTAACCTTCTGGTATTTCTTAAGAGGAGTATGTTGAAATTAAGAAGTCATAGGATTGACTTGTGGATGAAAACTCCCTACCTCCTTTTGCTTAAGTCAAGAATGGTTCCAGGTTATCTAGTTTCTATTTCTAGTTTTGGTTGCCAGTTAAAATAATTATCTCCTTTTGTATATTGATTAATATGTGGATCATTCAAAAAGTAATGGATGGGTATGCTCATGTCCAACTAGTGGGCTTAATTTCCCATGTGAACAACCTTGACCATGGATATCTATATTATTATTGTATATAATATGAATATATGACCATGATTTAAATTTATACACACACATAATACGATATCATGTAAAAACCATATTATGGTTAAATTTCCCATGTGAACAACCTTGATCATGGATATCTATATTATTATTGTATATAATATGAATATATGACCATTATTTAAATTTATACACACACATAATACGATATCATGTAACAACCATATTATGGTTAACGTTACCTAATCAAGAAGAGTAGGATCATATTACAAAATGTAACCATGTATATGAGAGACAGGTGATGTTGCTATGATAATGACCCTCCAAAATTTTTTCCTAAGTCAATTTTGGAGACTACATTAACTGTCGTTTCAAGCCCCTTTGTGTCATCATGTTGTTTGATTTGTTATTTGTTTATTTTCTCCCATGCATCCTCCTAAGTCAATGTCTCCTAAGTGTTGTCACCTAACCCTTAGAAGAACTTAAGTTATCTAGTCCATGGTTAGGTGAACTCATCACTTATATTGACTTGGAAACTTTCCTTCTTGCCATGCACACACTAGAAAAACACTCAAAAGCATAGAAAAAGAAAACAAAGCAAGAAAAACACCTTTAAAGGCAAAAGTGCACTCCAAGTTGGTGAAGACATGTGCTTGAGTAGAGTGCACTCCTTTGAGCTAAAGAAGTGCGCCCTCCTTGAGCACACTCCTTCATCCTGAGCAAGTGTGCCCTGCCTAAGTGCACTCCTTCGTGCTAAAGACATGCCCTCTTCCTGTGTGCATGCATGCATATCTTGTTGAATGTGGGCACACTCCTAAAAAATATGAGCCCACTTAACTTCCTTTAATTGATCCTTTCACTCATCAACGAGTGGCAATCATGCATGAATAATTTTTGCATGTAAAATATTTTAAATAAACCCAATTAATCATTCTTTTGTATAATCATTCTCATCTGAGTTGAGCACACAACTGGAGATCAAGAAACTCCTCATCAACCTGCTTCACAAGTAAGTTTTGCATGTCAAATATTTTTATCGCCTTTCATGATTTCATTGTCATTCTTGCTTTTCTTGTTGTCATTTCTTAGTTTTTTTAGTTCAATTGTTGCCATTCCTATTCAATCTTCATGCTGCAAGTGTTAATATGTTGTCACATGCAGAAACCCTTCACATTCTTAAACCTTCCATATTCCACCAAGAGTGTGAGACCTTCTATATAAGCTTGTATATCCTTATTCTCCTAATTATTATCATGAAATGTTGTTGTTAAACTTGTTTATGAGCTTCCAATTGTTAGAGCACACTTGTGGAACCCAAAGCTCATTCAACCTCGAAAATTACGCCCAAAATAGAAAATTTTTCCTCTTGAGCGCACTTCTTCACCATGAAGAATTGCACCCTCTCTTGAGCGCATGAGTGCACCACAAAGACTTGAAGCACTTCCCGTTGTCCCTTTGACATGCACCAATGTGACATCCTTTCCTTTGAGCGCACCTGAAGGCCTGAAGGCTTGGAAGCATGATCCCTCATTTCTTCGGAGTGCGCCAGTGCGCCCTCCCTGTTTCCTTGAATGCATGAGAGCACTATGAAGGCCTGAAGACCCAACAAACCATCCCTTTGACCCTTCAAAGTGTGTCAGTGTTCCATTGATGGTCTTCTTCACTTTCTTAAGCACATCAGTGCACTACAAATCCCTGAATGACCCTTGACATTCCTTTGTGCTTTGAAAGTGAACCCTCCTAGCTTGCATGCCTAATTTCTCATGCATGCAAGTGATTTTGTGTTGTTGTTGTTAGATTTTCATGACCAGTTACCTTTGATGGCTCTTCGTATATTATTTACAAGTATTGTTGCATAGTTAGGTTGCCTTAAGGTAATATTTTCATTATGAGTGTGTTATGCAACCAAATCACAAAATAGAAGAAGAGATGGATCAATGACTTCAAAATTAGCCTCTTCGAGGGGGAAACCTCCTTTACATTACATACATGAAAAATTATTGGATGATTCAAATGACAAAACCTCCTTTCTATATATAGGAGTCTGAGGGGTCACAATATAATCATAGCCGACATAACAATAATATTGTAAGGGCACAACAATAGCAATAATGGGCTTCTATGGGGCACAATAATAACAATATGGGGACAACATGGGAGCAACAATAACAATAGTGGGCTTCTATGGGGCACAATAATAACCATATGGGGACAACATGGGCACAACATGGGCACAACAATAACAATAAGGGATACCATGAAAATAATAATGGGGAATACACTAGTTTTATAGGGAGCTTACATGCCTCTCTCCTTAAAATAAGTGTTTTCATCAATGCTTGAGTAGTCCTAGATGCTTTTGTATAAAATTCTCATCCTCCCACGTGGAATCTTCAGTGGGTAAGTTCTTCTACTTGATAAGATACTCTAAAATTGTTTTTGTGACTGCTTCAGGTTCCAATATGATTTTTCCTTCCTCATCAAGTTTTTGCAATATTGTTTGAACTAGGAGCTTGTCACCTATAACCTTCTTTAAGCATGAAACATGGAAAACTGGGTGCACTCAGGAAGATGCAAGAAGCTCCAATTTGTATGCCATAGTACCAATATTTTGCAAAACCTTGTACGAACCATAATACTTTGGTGATAATTTATTTTCCTTATTAGCTTGCTTGAGGGACACTTGTTTGTATGGTTGTAGTCATAGAAATACCCAATCACCTACATCAAAACTTCTTTCGTTGCAATATTGATATGCCTGTTGTTTCATTCTATTCTACGCCAAAGTGAAGTTATCCTTTAAGAGTTGAAGAACTTTTTGGTGATGCTTGATGTAATCTTCCACTAATTGAAACTTAAAGTTTTCTCTTGGCTTGACTTCAGGCTCCGCCTAGATGTTTATAAAAGAAACAAGGATAGAAAGGCTAACAAGTAATCTAGTCGCTCCCCAGCGTCAACAACAACTCTCCTCCAACATTGGGATGCTCCCAACAAAAATCCTGTCATTGGTTGTAGAAATTTCTTATGCGCAACATATCTTGTTTGTTCATTTAAATTTCCATCCATCACATCTCTTTGCTGTAGTATGGAAGGAAGTGTTATACCATCATTTAGCCATAGGAAACCACTTGACCCATTGTGCATGTTTAACAGTTACAAAGCAACAAAGATATCCTTTCAAACATTTGCTCATTATATCAATTTTTCCATCAGATTGATTATGATAAGATGAGCTATGAGCTAACTGAGTACTCAGACAAGAAATTAATTCCGTCCAAAAATTTCCAGTGAAAATGGGATCTCTGTTGCCTACAATAATCTTTGGGTTTCCATTTAGCTTTTGTATTGTTTCCATAAATGCAGTAGCAACTGTAATGGATTTAAATGGATGACATAATGCACAAAAGTGTGCATACTTGGTAAGTCTATCAACTACCACATGCTAATAATCTTTTCTTCGGACTTGAGTAGACCTATGATAAAATCCATTGAAACCTCCTCCCAATGTTGACTTGGAATGGATAAAGGTTGTAACAGACCCATGGTCTTAATTGTTTCAACTTTATTTTGTTGGAAAACCAAACATTCCGCCACAAACTTTTGAATATCAAATTTAAAGCCATCCCACAATAATTCCTTCCTAACCCTATGGTAAGTTTTTAAAAATCTTGAGTGCCCTCCTAACCGAGAGGTGTGCAATTCCAGAAGAATCTTTTGTTTGAGTTGGGACTTCTTACATAGGTATAAGCGATCTTTGTACCATAACGAATCATTTTTCCAGCTAAATGTATCAGATATACTAGGGTATTGTTGTAAATTTTGAATGAGTGCCCACACTTTTCATCTCTTGCTTTGTTTATCCAATTTGGTTGGATAATAGAAATGGCGCAAAGCAATGCTTCCACATCCTCATACCTTCTTGAGAGTGCATGTGCAACAACATTTTACTTCCCTTTTTTGTAGATGATTTCAAAGTCATAACCCAACATCTTTGTGACCCATTTTTGCTGCTCTTCTAAAGATAATCTTTGTTCTAAAAAGTATTTAAGATTATCGTGATATGTTTTTACCTTGAAGTGTCTTCCCATTAGGTAAGGTCGCCATTTCTTAAGTGCATGTAGTATTTCCAACATTTCCTTCTCATAAATAGCTTTGTGTAAATACTTTCCTTTAATTGGACAACTTTAAAAAGCAATGGGTCTTCCTTCTTGCATTAAAACAACACCAATTCCATTTCCTGAGGATCACATTCCACAATAAATTTTTTTGTGAAGTCTGGCGTAGCTAATACTGGTGCTTGGCACATTGCCTCTTTAAGATGTTCAAAGGCCATCGTTGCTTCTGGAGTCTAAGAAAATGCATCTTTCTTCAGTAATCTTGTTAGAGGTGCTACTATTCTCCCATAATTCTTAACATACTTGTGATAATACCTTGTCAACCTGAGAAATCCTTGCAGATCCTTTATGGATGTGGGAATTTTCCATTCCTTAATGGCTTTAATTTTTCTAGGGTCTACATTAACACCTTCATGAGATACAATATGACCTAGATAGTCTACCTCCTATACTCCAAATAAAATTTGGAGGTTTTTGCATATAATTGTTTCTCCTCCAATAGTTTGATCACTCTATCAACATGTTGAACACGATCCTTCCAAGACTTGATGTAGATTAGTATGTCATAAAAAAATAATAACACAATTTTTCTAAGGAATGGTTTGAAAATGGAATTCATCAAACCTTGAAATGTAGAAGGTGGATTGGTAAGGCCAAAAGGCATGACCAAGAATTCATAATGACCCTCATAAGTTGTAAATGTTGTTTTCAAAATGTATTTAGTCTTCATTCTGATTTTATGATATCCTGAACGAAGATCCAACTTGGTGAAGTAAATTGGTCCATGTAATTCATCCAATAATTCATCAATGACTGGAATGAGAAATTTATATTTAATAATGAGTTTGTTGAGCTCCCTATAATCTAGACACATGCGCTATGATCCATCCTTCTTGTGCACCAATACTACTACAGCAAAGAAAGTACTTTGACTAGGTTGAATTATACCAGCCTCTAGCATTTCTGCAACCATACGTTCAATTTCACTCTTTTGGGCATAGGGATACCTGTAAGGCCTGGTGTTTGGAGGAACACTTCCTGGAATCAAATGAATAACATGGTCATGATCAAGAATAGGTGGGAGGCCTTTGGGAGTCTCAAATACCTTGGAATTATTGTCCAAGACCTTTTGGAGATTTGGAGAAATAGACTATCTCAATGTGGAACCTCTAGTGAACATAATTGTGCAATTATGCCCCATTGTTCTTTCTTTAGAAGATTTGTCATGTCGTTAGAGCTGATTATCTTTCCCAGTTTCCCTATGATACTCCTTAATTCAACTTCATTTCCTTCCCAAAAAAAATTCAAGAAAAGTTCTTGAAAATTAAAAGCTATTGTACCCAAAGATTGTAGCTATTAGACTCCTACTACAACATCAACACCACCCATTGGAATGGAAAGCATTGGACTATTTAATAAATATTCTCCCATGGATAACTTGATATTATGGCACTTTCCAGAGTAATTTATCGTTCCTCCATTTGCAACCATCACTTGAAACTCTGGTGCCGGATATAGGAAGCAATTCAATTCCTTGTCTATCTTACAATGAATAAAATTATGGGTACTACTCGAATCAATCAACACTATTACCTTTTTCTTTGTGATATGTCCTTCTATCTTGAGAGTTTGAGGAGTGGTAATTCCTACCAATGCATTACAAGATATGTTCAGATTCATTTCTTCTTTCTCTAGGGTTGGTTCCTAGTGTATATCCTCTTCTTTTGACGTTTCTTGTTCCTTTTCTTCCTCCTCTTCACAATCTATGTAAAATAATTTCTTCTCAGCACACTTATGACCTTTAGTGTATAATTCTATCACAACTATAACGAAGCCCTTTTTCTCTTTTTTATTCCAATTTTTGTGGTGTCAACCTTGTAGGTTTTGGAAAGCTAGGGATAGCAACACTTCCATGTTAATAGTTGTGAGTGGTAGGCTTCCTTGTTGTCATAATTTTTCTTTCAATTTTCTTTACCAACCTCAATGTCTTTTGCAATGAATCAGGTTCCCAAAGGTGAACCTCATGTTGGATGTTATCCTTTAAAGTCCCTATGAACACATAAATCCTATGCTCCTCTGGAATATCATTTACCCTTATATTCATTTTTTGGAAATCCTCAATGCGCCCCACCATTGAACCCTTTTGTTTCAGATTTATCAATTGACTAAAGAAGGTGTTGCTCTTTGTATCCTCATAATGTGTTATCATTTCCTCCATAAAAAATGACCAAGTGAAATTTTTTTTAGAGAGAAAAGCCATCGATACCATACAAACTGATTGTGTTCCAAATATAAAGTTGCAATGCGTACCTTTTGTGTGTTTTGCACATTATGGAGATTAAAATATTGCTCCATCTATAGTATCCATGTTACAGGATCCTTGCCATCAAACTTCCTCATATCGATAATTGGAACATAGTGGGTCTTCTATCAAATGTTAGATTCTATGAAATCATGATTAAAATTTCTTTTGTTCTCATCATGAGTTTCATCTAATACTTGTTCGCCATTAGGAAGTATTTCTTGTAGCAACCTTATCAAACCTTCCTTGAAACCTTCCATGTATGATTTTAAACCATTCTTAAAATATTCCATATTATCTTTCATGGCATTCATATTAGCTTTCATGCTATTCTTCAATCCTTCCATGTCTCAAATTAAGCTATTCTTCAAACCATCCATCTTACCTTCCATTTCATTTTTGGTTACTCTTCGTGAGAGCGAAAATTGTTGCACTTGGTCTATTAATTTTGATATGTCATGTTGCATTTCTTCTTCTTCTTCATGCGTCATAGTTGAACTTTCAGGTTGCTTACTAGGTGTTTCCATTTTCTTTATTAGGGGCATCAATTAACGATTATTATGCTTCGTTATGCCCTTTGAATAACTTCAAATGATATTTTGAGACAAAACTTATGAAAATTTAAAAAAAACACACACATTTTTTTCTCTCTTTGTAGGAGCTCGATATTGAATATGTTGTATCTCTGTAATTGTGGATCTTTGATCCGGATTTAAACAGGAACGCAACAAATTACAGAGATAACCATATACACAAAGATGCAGCGGAAATAATACTTCATTTCATTAATGGAAAATGCTGAAACATGCTTACAATCAGAAATGGAAATAAACTAGCTAGGGCGCTGGTAGCTTATCTCTGAGAAGAGATGTGATGGCTACATGCCTCTGAACTATGTTACAATGAGGCTCGAAGGCCTATTTATTGGTGAGAAACAATGAAAAAACCCTTCAACATTCCAAAACCTAACCTCTAGGAGATGAACGCCAAACTGTGGGCCGTTTGGGGTAGTTGTTACATCAACTTCCCGGGGGTCAATTTTAGCATTGATTCTCCGTTTGGATCGCGTACAATATTCTCTTTATTTAAAGGCTCTATCAATCACTATCATTGTTGGACGGTGCGAGGTCTGTATCTTATCTTTCCATGGACCCCATGTTGCCCCTGGATCCCCAAAAAACGTCAATTTAGGGCCTCAAACGGCTCCGAGTTCAGGACCCCGAAAAACTCTAAAAATAGTAAGTTGTGCTACAATTAAGGAAACTGAAAATGCTGAGAAAGACAATGGTGGGGGTCCAAGTGGACTTGGCAGGTGGCCACCAATATCCACCTGGATCAATCTTCAAGGTCTAAAATTTTGTCTTATGGTAGCCATATGAGTCCTATTTCCAACCCCACAAGTCTGATCGATATTGGATTCTCCAAGAAAGAGGTATGCCTAATCTACCACAATGACCTAATTATAAACTGGTTCAATAGAGCGAATTGTATGAAGTTCCACGTGTCACTGTTTTGACCTTTGGACCTAAAAATGATACCAAACAAATTAAAGGTGTTCTCTTTCTATCAATTTTTACAAAATTCAAATCTGATGCTAGAGAGAAAGTTATGACGATTTTCCCAAGGTCGCCTGTTTGAGATGGAATTCAGGGGTCTGCCAAAACCCTAAATTCCTTGGATCATATCTCTTAATATATAGCGATACAAGATTTGAAATTCGGACACGACGTTCATCATGATTTCTTCTCAATTATTTATTTATTTATTAATTTTTTAATTTTTTAATTTTTTTAATTATTATTATTATCATTTATTATCATATTATTATTATTATATTATTATTATTATTATTATTATTATTATTTTTTTTTTTTTTTTTTTAATTTTAATTTTAATTTTTTTTTTTTTTTTTAAATTTTATTATTATTATTATTATTTTTTTTTTAAATTTTATTTATTTATTTATTTTATTTATTTTTTTTGAGCTTCTGAAGCTTCTTAGAAAAAATTATAGTGAAATTCCATGAGGACCTATTTAAAGCAGCGAAACCCTAGAATCCAAAGCTCTAATACCAAATGTTATGCAACCAACTCACAAAATAGAAGAAGAGATAGGTCAATGACTTCAAAATTATCCTCTTCGAGGGGGAAACCTCGTTTACATCACATAAATGAACAATTCTTGGATACTTCAAATGAAAAAACCTTATTTCTATATATAGGAGTCTAAGGGGTCACAATATAATCATAGCCGACATAACAATAATATTGTAAGGGCACAACAAGAATAATAATGGGCTTCTATGGGGCACAATAATAATAATATGGGGACAACATGGGCACAACAATAACAATAAGGGCTACAATGACAATAATAATGGAGGAATACACTAGTATTATAGGGACCTAACAAATTGTGCTACCACAAACAGGTGTTCATGCTACAAGTATTGTCACTTTTTCATCATCTATTGGAGCCATGCCTCCCCATAAATTGGCCTCCAAAGAAGTCTTATGAGAAACAACTGAGGAACCTGCTAAAGTTACCATGCCGACCATTAGAATATATGAAAACACATAGTGCTTTATTTATAAGTCTACTGAGGTCACATGGAGCAAGATATATAACACATTCATTCAGAAATGGTTTCCTGAGGACTTGGAGGACTTCCCAGTGTACATAAATATCAAGAGGTCCATGATGCATAGGATTGCATGTAGATTACCAGTCATCCCATTTGTGGAAGTAATTGAGTGAATCATTACACACATGGATGAATCTTATCTTGTACTTCGCAGTGAGAGTGACGACCAGCTTGCCACCTATTATGGAGAAGATATGCAAACATATTACAAGATGCTCTCCCATAGAATATGAAAACACTGACTTCTACCAAATATGGGCCAATATCGACATGATCGACATTATTAGATCCTGGTGTTGAGAGCCTACCAAGTTTCACCATCACCCACCTGTAGTCTATCCGACAAAGATTCTCAGAGATGTATATTAGTATCTGATAGCCATGTCTTTTTAGCTGCACGGGTGGAGGAATATTGAGGTGTTTAAGGAAAATTGGATATATATTCTCCATATTGTGGTAAACCATGGTAAATATTTCAATTGGGCAAATATATTGTCATTTGAGTTGCAACATCATGTGAGGCAAGCAAAAGCACCTTTGAGGGCGAATCAAACCCTAGAATTCTACATGTTTGAATTTCTTTTAGATGGAATCTAAGCATAGTATGCATACCCAGGAATGTATTAGAATTGGACCCCTGAGGAAAAGTTCCCAAAATACTTTCAATGCAAATTTTTATCAGAATCAATCTTCAGAGGTGCACAAGAGATATTGGCCAAGCACTTCTTTGCAGTGATATTTCATATGATATTTGAGATTGATCCTCCATGCATGACTAATCAGTTGAAGGAGTCACTACATGATATCGAAAATTATTTTGCAATGCATGAGGGAACATACATCAGATGTTTTGGTTGTCAGATATCCCCTCATCTCATTCCACGATATGTGACCAATACGGTGGTCATGCAGGAAGTGGAAAATCAGTTGGACAAGGAATTGTAAAGATTTCTTCATTGGAGGAAGAAAGCCCCTTAGCCCACCTTCTTGTTGAGGATCATATTCAATGATTTGAAGAGCCATGAGGTGGAAGCAATAGAGATATAGGATCTAGATTTCCTGCACTTTGGCATCAATGATTTCCATGGTTATGATCCTAGGAGAGTATGCAAACAACATTGTGAAAGTATCGGTCACAATATAGGGTATTATTTGATATATGCAGTAGAAGATGAGAAGATAAATAACTTATATAATGCGAACATGAAGGTACATCCAATGATGGAAACCAGTTCACCCCAATATCCACCAACTCAAGACTCTTAGGTGTAGGAGGAAGAACATATAAGCCCTTGAGCAAAGAAAGTAGCTCCCAAGAAGAGGATCAAATATGATTCAACAGGGAAGAGCAACAGAAAGTGGAAATTTGATCCTCTGAACATAGGAGCTATTGAAGAAGAAGAGAAGAGGAGGAGAGGAAAAGGATAAAATAAGAACAACAAAGTCAATCCCAAGAGGAAGAAGTATCATATAGATTGGAAGAAGAATAGTTGGCTCAAGAGATAGAAGAGGAAGGAGATACCATTCAACCCATGGATGATGAGGCAAGTAATCCAGAGGAACCTCCCCTTGCAGATGGTCATATTCCATTTTGAGATATGGGGATCACACCTCCACCAACAGACAGATTCATGGATGTATATAGTGTAATGTTCTATCATCTTAATAAGAGGATCATGTGCCAAAGGCATAGATACTTTCCCAATGATCCTGAAAATCCAGTCTCGGTTTCTATAGAGAAGATGATAAATTCCAACACTAGAAGGAATCTTAGGGCAGTCATGGGGAAAAATGTTGCATTCACTATTGTGAAGCAGGATAATTCTAAGTACTTGTTGAATGAGAATGCCAGGCTAGGAAGACAACTTGCTGCGGTGAAGCAATAGGGAGAACATCTTGTAGTGGAGAATCAACAATTTTCATCATAGAGTTTTAACACCACAAAATGGTAGGCATCCATGCTGGAAGAATTAGGGCCAATGGAGGACACCATGGCATGATTATATGATGAAATGATACTTATACAAAAAGTGGTGGCTCCTCTGGTTGGCATTCAGAAGAAATCATAGGAAGTGGTGAAACTCCTAAAAGTGACAAATAAAGAAGTCGACCAAATTCAGGAGTGGGCTGCTAAGTATCCAGATTCTCTACAACATTTAGAAAAGAAAGACACAATTGTCACAGAGATAGACAAAATTTAGTTGAGACTCTACCATCATAAATACATGTGCCTTGGAGAATAATTGATTAGTACAATTGTTGCCTATAATCGACTACATAATGGTCTCAAGTATCTAATGCAAAAACATGGGATGCGCACAATAGGATCACTTGAAAAAATCATAGGCATAGAAGTCATCTTCCAGGAGATCTGGCAATATATTGAGTAGGTCAAACAAGCAATAGAATAGGAAGGCTTGGAGGTTACCATAGACATTATTTTACAGTATGCCATTGCACCAATCAAAGATCATATGGAAATTTCATGGCTATGGAATAATGTACATTCAAGCTCCAAGACCATACTAACGGAGGCACTAAAGGTGAAGATGCGCTACATAGGGGACTTGCCAGTTTGGATCAAAACCATCTCAACAAAGTTTAGAGCATGACACACTTACATTACAAATGAACTCTGTGAGGAGGCAAATGATTTATCAATTTGATGAGAATTTGTTCAGTTATCAATTTTGTCTTATTAAGTCATCGTCTAATATGTAATTTGTCTTATGTAATTAATGGTATGTAAAAAATTCCAAGGGACACATGTGGAATGTGAATAGCCACATACAAAATGTATGAGTCATGAATAGAATATGAATAGTCATAGAATTCAAAGCGTCATGAAAAAGCTCAAAGGTCATTGCTATTTGTTATAAATAGCTCCTCATAATTCAAGCTAAGGGCTTGGATTGTTGGAGTCTTGCATTGAATTCTCTTGTATCACATAGGAGATAGATAATTCTTTGGAGAAGCAAGTTATGGGTTCATGTTCCACTATTAAGTATAGTGTTTCATTCATATAATAGTGTACTTGGTAACTTTCACTCTTAATCAGAAGCTCTATGGGCCAACATTTCTTCATACATGTATTGGACTATTTTGGTTATGTTTATGGTATATGTTGATTTAATTACATACTAAGTGAATGAACTAATTGTTTGCTTGGTTATGGTTATTATTGAATAAGTGTTGTTATGCTTTAATAATTGTTGTTTATTATGTGGACTAATCTATAGGTAATCAACAAGTGTTTCTCTTCCTTCCTAGGTACCCGTTTAGGATAGTACTATTATTTTTCTAACTGGTGGCTCATTTTCCCCTACCAATCATGGATGTTCCCTCATGCACCTTAAATCAGGTGTCTCAGAAAGCTCACACATTTGCTGCGCCAGAGAGGTGTTGCATTCTCTTGTGTGTAATCATAACCAAGGCATATCTGTGAAACATTTCCAATGGTGGATGGACCATATAATCAAGTGGGAATCCTACACCAAACATTGTGAGGTCTAATTGGGACTTCAGATTGGGGAGATCCCCTTACAAAGTAGGCCGCATCCAACACCGTCAACATTTTTGGTGCTAGAAGGAGGGCCATATGACAAGCTAAGTGTGTGAATTTTGTCTAAATCTCTTACATTTAATGACTTCATCCCATATCATAACCTTGAGGTGTTTTTCCGAAGCTTTAAATCTTTCAATCCTCGTGGACTTTTGATATAATTTGTCCCATTTTAAATTTGATGGCAAGGGTATAGTAACCATCCTTGATTACGTAATTGAGTTTATTCAATTTTGTTTTTCAAGTGGTGTTTATTATGAAGAAACCATTGCACGATTTTTTACCCTTACATTGGATAGTCGTGTGAGCAATGGTGTTATTCTTTACCCACTGCTTCTATTTCGTCTTTTAAACATTTGGTTAACGAGTTTCGATGCATCTTCAACAAATATGAGTATCAAGATGTTACTAATGAAATTGATTAACTTAGAATGGAATTAAATGAATCTCTTGAACATTTTGTTGATCGATTTCTTCATCTTTGTTATCAATTTCCAAATGAGGATGTGGACTGGTAGTTCTTGGATGAGAAGTTTCTATTCTTAGTCTGGATGTTAAGGAAACATTTTGAATCAGATTCATCATGTCCTCCTATTAAATAATAATTTCAACATCCTAAGGAAGAACTAGATATGACTTTTGTCCCATGTCCCCCTCCTTTTGATGTTTCATATGTTGGACCTGAACCAATCACTAAACCGAATGATAAATTTGCCGATGAAGAATTATTTTTTCTTTCACATCTTGCCCTTGATGGTGATTTGTCTAGTTCTATCAATCAACCATATTTGGATCTTGATATATCATTAGTTGACCCTTTACGAGTTAATTAAGATGAACCCTTGGACAACCATGAACCTAATGATTTCCTTTCTCTAAATTATACAGGATGATTGTTCAATTAACATGGATAAATATTTGTTCCTACATGAAGATTTAGATTTGCAAGAATTTCAAATGGAATCCAATGTGATTATCACATATTTTATTTCAAATATAACTCCTTTTGATCAAGAATATGACATGTTTATTATTGAAAAAATTTGCAGTAATATTGAAAATATACCTTCTTTTGAATCTCATGATTTAAATAACGACTCTTGTTTTGATAAGAAATTGATCGAGTGCTCACGAAATTCAAACTTAAGTCAGGTGAGTAGGAAACTGCAGCCTATGCTGGTGGTTATGTCATGTTCCTATCACCATGACGATATTTGTGATTTCAGTCATTTCATTATTCTTTTGCACAAATTTTCCATTAATGTCATCATGTGGGATGTCAACACTCTCGTGAGGGATGCTTTAATTATTCACGTAAAAAAATTCAACCCTTAGGGAAGAAAGTTAATATGACTATTGAAATTCCACCTCTACATCTCATCTCAAGCAAATCTTTAATTCATGACGTGGAAATAGAGAAGGATCTTAATGAATCTTTAACATAATCCATAAAAGGATTTCACTTGCACGACATCATGGATTGTGGTTAGCCTATTAATGTCGCTTATCACATGGATCTATCATTCCTTAATATTTATTGTTTAAGTTTCCCTAAAGGTTGTTTCCATGATCTTATTGTAGACTCATTAGAAGAATATTTTCAGTCTGGACCCATGTCTTATGCCCTGTACTTGCATGCAATTCATCAAGCCTTGTATGGCCATAGGTCTATTGATTATTGTTGTTGTGGAGTATTCCATTAGATAGAGGAGTTGAGTGTGATACACCATTTTGATTTCACTTTTTTTTCTTACGTGTCAGTGCACATGTTTACATGATATGTATTTTTCATTGCATTGCTTTTTATTTTGGTTTTACACAATCACATCTTACAGTCCAAAGATCAAGAGCAACTACTATGGTTGCATTGGAAATTTCACTTCACATGACCCAACCGTGTACTAGTTTAGGGTAGGATAGGTTTCACTTAGTTAGATGCATTGCTTGCGTGGTTTGTGTTCACATTTTTTTCATGTTTTGATTCTTTTTCTTTTATCTGGTCTTGAATAAAGTTGGTTTTTAGCTTGAGATGATGTGGCTTAACTTTTGGCAAGGCAAGTTGTAGTACCATACAACCCTTGGCTTATCTATTACCCTCTTCTTTGTTTTGGTTTACATCACTTTCGAGTCAATGATTTTCTGATGGAAAATACGATCTTTTAGCTGCGAAGTTGTATGCAAACCATGATTCCCATATCTATTTAGGAATCTCATCCCTATAATCAGTCATGTTTATGAATAATGTGTTCTTGCTTATCTATACGAGTAGAGTAAGTTAAGGGGAATTTTTTTTAGCGATCAAAGCATCAGAGGTCTGAAACTTGTCTCTGAACAAGCAACCTCTTCTTCTCTCAATAAGTTGAAGTCCCTCTTCTGCCCATTGAAAAATGATAAGAACCTAAGCATAGTTCTCTCTCTCTCTCTCTCTCTCTCTCTCTCTCTCTATATATATATTATATATATATATATATATAGAGAGAGAGGAGAGAGAGAGAGAGAGTGAAGGAAGAGAAAGGATTCCAATGCAGGGAGGTGAAGCAAGCGACTTCGTCGAGGTATTCTCCAAGCTCGCTAGCAATGAAGCAACATTTTTGTCCCTGAAGTGACTCTGTCGGGGTACTGTCCAGGCCCGCTGGCAATAAAGAAACGTCAGAGACGTGAAAATCATACTATGATTGTTTTTAACTCATCTTCCTATATTATCCATACTGAGATTGATAAGATAAAGATATGGCTTGTTTTATGTTGTGTTACGCTGAGTAGTGGAAGTGGGAAGACTTTATATTTAAATAGGTAATAGTGGAGAGATGAGACAACCCACATAATGAATCAATACTTCCTAGAGAATTGAGGCTTTTTGCTGAAATGAAACCATTTTAAAGAAGTTGGAGTCCTCCTAGTGTGTCGCCAAGTGTTGTTGTGACAATGACCCTCCAATTTTTTTGTCCAAATAAATTTTGGAGCCTACATTAATTGTAATTTCAAGCCCCTAAGCATCATCATGTTGTTTGATTTTTTATTTGTGTGTTTTCTCCTAGTGTCACATCCTCTTAAATCAATGTTTCCTAAGTGTCGTCACCTAACCCTTAGGAGCGTTTAAGTCATTTGGCACATGGTTAGGTGAACTCATCACTTATCTTAACTTGAAAATTTGCCTTCTCACCATGCACACACTAGAAAAACATTCAAAAGCACAAAAAAAGGCAAACAAAAGCAAGAAAATCACCTTTAAATGCAAAATTTCACTCCAAGTTGGTGAAGACATGTGCTTGAGTAGAGAGCACTCCTTTGAGCTAAAGAAGTGTGCCCTCCTTGAGCACACTCCTTCACCCTAAGCAAGTGTGCCCTACCTGAGTGCACTCCTTCATGTTGAAGACATGCACTCTTCCTGGGTGCATGCATGAGAATATTATTGCATGTGGGTGCACTCCTAAAAAATAGGAGCCCACTTAACTTCCTTTAACTAATACTTTCACTCATCAACAAGTGGTGATCATGCATGAATTAGTTTTGCACGTAAATATTTTAAATCAACCTAGTTAATCAATATTTTGCATAATAATTCTCATCTGAGTTGAGTGCACATCTAGAGATCAAGAAACTCTTCATCAACTTGCTTCACAAGTAAGTTTTTCATGTCAAATATTTTCATCGCCTTTCATGATTTCACTGTCGTTTTTTCTTTTCTTATTGTTGTTTCTTGGTTTTTCAGTTTAGTTGTTTGCATTTTTGTTCAATCTTCATGTTGCAAGTGTTAAGTTGTTGTCGCGTGCAGAAACTCTTCACATTCTTCAACCTTCTGTATTCCACCAAGAGTGTGATAGCTTCTATATAAGCTTAGATATCCTTATTCTCCTCATTATTATAATGAAATCTTGTTGTTAAACTTGTTTCTGAGCTTCCAATAGGTAGAGTGTACTTCTAGAACCTGAAGCCTGATCAACCTTGAAAATTGTACCCAAAACAAAAAATTTTTCCTCTTGAGTGCACTTCTTCACCATGAAGAACCATGCCCTCCCTGGAGCACATCACGAAGACTCAAAGCACCAATGCACCCTCCTTTCCTTTGAGTGCACCTTGAAGACTTGGAAGCATGATCCTTCATCCCTTAAGTGTGCCAGTGCACCCTCCTTATCTCCTTGAGCACATGAGCGTACTGTGAAGGCTTGAAGGCCCAAAAACCCATCCCTTCAAACCTTCAGAGTGTGCAAGTGCGCCCTTGATGGTCTTCTTCACTTTATTCAGCACATAAGCACATTGAAAAGCCCTGAATGACCCTTGATCTTTCTTCATGCTTCGTAAGTGCACCCTCTTAGTTTGCATGCCTATTTTCTCATGCATGCAAGTGAATTTTTGTTGTTGTTGATAGATTTTATTTGAACATAATTTACAAGTATTGTTGCATAGTTAGGTTTCTTTTAGGTAATCTTGTCATTATGAGTGTAATGCCATAAACAGGTGTTCATGCTACAAGTATTATAACCCTATAATCATTTGTTGGAACCATGCCTCCTTGTAAAGTAGCCTCCATAGAAGTCTCGGAAGTAAGAACTGAGGAACTTGCTGAAGTTACCAAACCAACCATTCCAATATATGAAGACAAAGAATGCTTTATTGATAAGTCTACTGAGGTCACGTGGAGAAAGATATACAACACATTCATGCATAAAAAGTTTCCTGAGGACTTGAAGAACTTGTCAGTGTACATCAATATCAAGAGGTCCAGGATGCATAGGATCACATGCATATTACCAATCATCTCCTGTGAAAAATTAATTGAGTGGATCATTACACACATGGATGACTCTTATCTTGTGCAACGCGGTGAGAGTGGAATTCAGCTTGCCACCTATTATGGAGAAGATATGTAGACATATTACAAGATGCTTAAGCCCACAAAACATGCAAACACTGAATTCTACCACATATGGGCCAATCTCAACACAAGAGACATTATTAGATCCTGGTGTTGAGAGTCTACCAAGTCTCACCATCGCCCATCCACAATATATCCAACAAAGAATCTCAGAGATGTATATCAGTATCTGATAGCCATGTGTTATCGGTTGCATGGGTACAAGAACGCTGAGATGTTTAAAGAAAATTAGATATATCTTCTCCATATTGTGGTATCCCATGGTAAATCTTTCAATTGGGTAGATATATTGTCATTTGAGTTGCACCGTCATGCGAGGCAGGCAAAAGCATCTTTGAGGATGAATCAGGCCCCAAAATTTTACATCTTTGCATTTCTTTTAGATGAAATTTGCGCGCAATATGTGTTCCTAGGTATGTACTTGAATTGGACCCCTAAGGACAAGTTCCCAATTTACTTTCACTGCAAAGTGTTATCATAATGAAGCTTCAGAGGTGCATATGATAGATTGGTTGAGCACTTCTTTGCAATCACCTTTCATACGATATTCAAGATCCATCCTCCTTGCATGACTGATCACATGAAGGAGTCACTACGATATATTGTGATTGGTTTATAGCACGTGAGGGGACATACATTACATGTTTTGGTTTTCAAATATCCCCTCATCTCATGCTTCGATATGCGACCAATAAGGTGGTCATGCAGGAAGTGAAAAATCAGTTGGACAAGGGATTTTCAGAAGTTCTTCACAAGAGGAAGAAAGCCCCTTGGCCTACCTTCCCCTTAAGGATCAGATTATATGAGTTAAAGAGCCACAAGGTGGAAGCAACAGAGTTATATGAGTTGGATCACCTACACTTCGCTACTAAGAATTTTCATGGTTATGATCCTAGGAGAGTATGCAAGCAACATTGATAAAGGATCCGTCACAATACGGGGTACTCTTCAATATCTATAGTAGAATATGAGAATATAATGAACATGTATAATACAAACATGAGGGAACATCCAAGGATGGAAACTAGTTCACCCCAAGATCCACCAACTCAAGACTTCTTGTTGCAGGAGGAAGAACAAATAACCCCTCGAGCAAGGAAAGTAGCTCCCAAGAAGAGGATAAAATATGATTTGACAGGCGAGAGAAACAAAAAGTGGAAAGTTGATCCTCTGAACATAGTAGCTATTGAAGCAGAAGAAGAAGAGGAGAAGAGGCGGTAGGGTGAGTAGCTTCAGAAGCAACAAGAAGAAGATGAGGAGAGGAAAAGAATAGAAGAAGAACAACAAAGGCAATCCTAGGAGGAAGAAACAACACAAAGATTGGAAGAAGAATTGTTGGCTCAAGAGATAGAAGAGGAAGAGTAAGAGGAAGAAGATACCATTCAATCTATGGATGATGAGCTAGGTACTGCAGAGGAACCTTCCCTCACAAGTGGTCATCTTCTATTTGGAGAGATGGGGATCACACATCCACTGACATATAGAGTCATGGATGTATGCAATGTAAAATTAGATCAACTTATGAAGAGGATCATGCAACAGATGCATATTAATTTCCCAATGATCCTCAAAATCCAGTCTCAGTTTCTACAGAGAAGGTGATAACTGATAACACTAGAAGGAATCCTAGGGAAGTCATGGAGGCAATTGTTGCATTCTCTACAAGGACGTGGGATAATTTTGAGTACTTGTTGAATGAGAATACCAAGTTGAGAAGAGAACTTGTTGCAGTGAAGAACTAGGCAGAACATCTCGTGGAAGAGAATAAAAAATTGTCATCACAGAGTTTTAACGACCCAAAATGGCAGGCATCCATGCAAGAAGAACTAGGGCCAATGGAGGACACCATGGCGTGATTATATGATGACATGATAGTTATACAAAAAATGGTGGCTCCTATGGTTGGCATTAAGAAGAAAGCACAGGAAGTGGTGAAACTCCTAAAAGTGACAAATAAAGTAGTTGTCCATATTCAAGAGTGGGCTGCTAAGTATCCAGATGCTCTACAACGTTTGGAAAAGAAAGACAAGATTGTAATAGAGATAGACAAAGCTCAGTTGAGACTTCATCATCGAAACTACATGTGCCTTGGAGAATATTGATTAGTATTATTGTTGCCTATAATCAAAAACATAATGGTCTCGAGTCTCTAACGCAAAAACATGGGATCCTTGTATAGGATAACTTGAACATATTAGAGGTAGATAAATCATATTCTGGGAGATTAGGAAATATATTAAGCAAATCAAACAAGCAACAGAACAAGAAGGCTTGGAGGTTACCAAAGACATTATTCTAGAAAATGTCATCACACCAGTCAAAGCTAATATGAAAATTTCATGGCTATGGAATAATGTACAATCAAGATCCAAGACCATACTGACAGAGGCACTGGAGGTAAAGATGCACTACATAGGGGACTTTCTAGTTTAGGTCAAAGCTATCTCAACATAGTTCAGATCATTGAACACTTACATTACAAATGAACTCCATGGGAAAGCATAAGATTTGTCAATTTGATGAGAATTTGTCCCATTATCAATTTTGTCTTATTAGGCCACTATCTCATATGCAGTTTGTCTTATGTAATAAATGGTATGTAATGAAGTGCAACATGCACATGTGGAATGTGAATAGCCACATATGGAATGTAATGAGTCATGAATAGAATATGAATAGTCATAAAATTCAAAGAGTCACGAGGAAGCTCAAAGGTCATTGTTATTTGTTATATACAACACCTCATAACTCAAGCTAAGGGCTTGGATTCTTGGAGTCTTGCCTTGGCTTCTCCTGTGTCACATAGGAGATAGATCATTCTTTTGAGAAGCAAGTTATGGATTCATGTTCCACTATTGGATATAGTGTTTCATTCATGTAACATTTTACTTGGGAATTTCAATCTTAATTAGAAGCTCTATGAGCCAACATTTATTCATACATTTATTGTAGATACAGTTGGAATATTCTAGTTATGTTTATGATATACGTTGCTTTAATTACATACTAAGTGAATGAACTAATTCATTGCTTAGCCATGGTTATTATTGAATAAGTGTTGTTATGCTTTAATGATTGTTGTTTATTATGTGGACTAATCTGTAGATAATCAACAAGTCTCTCTTCCTTCCAAGGTCCCCATTTAGGATAGTACTATTACTTTTCTAATCGGTGGCTCATTTTCCCCTACCAATCGTGAATGTTACCCTGTGCACCTTACATTAGGTGTATCACAAAGCTCACACATTTGCTTCCCTAGAGAAGTGTTGTATTCTCTTGTGTGTAATCATAACCAAGGAATATATGTGAAACCTTTCCAACGGTGGTTGAACTGTATGACTGGATGGGACTCCTACACCAAACGATGTGAGGTCTAATTGGGGCTTCATATATGGGAGATCCCCTTACAATGTTAGCGGCATCCAACACCGTCAACAACATGTTACCAACAAATAAAGTGGTTAAATACTTAATGATTAAAGAGAAAGAAAGGCTAACAATCCCCCCATCAGTGGTATGTTTGTAACATTTTATCGAATGAGTAATAAGAATGAGTGCCAAAGCTAGTATATCCATGTCTTCATGCTAATACTCATGATATGAAACCTCGGGAGTTTTGATGAATATTAATCTAAAAATCCCCAAAGCTAGATGTTGTTTACAAAGTTTGCAAATATATCTATATAACAGAGACCTGTATGACTTGTATGTGGTCATTGATGTGAATGAAAAATCGATGAGAGAAAACACGATGAGAAGTAAATTTGTTGTAATTCCAACACATCCCAAATCTGAAAAATGCCTAATAATCAAATATTCAAAGAAAAAAGAAATAAAGTAAAGATCATCTATGTAAAGTTCAAATATTATCAAATTCAACCAAACAACCACAATAATGCTCTTAAAACATGACACATAAAAAATATGTGAATAATCCAATTGACCAAAAAAAGTGTTGATTAATGTCCCAATTTTGTATCGTGTAAAGATATGTATAAAAGAAATATGAATTATTTAACAATGATTAAATCATATGCTTGTTATAAAACTATTGAGAATTAAACCAATTCAACAAGCGATACTACATCAAATATTGAAATCAACTTGTTGACCAAAATGTCAAACAACCATGCAATACCAAATATGTAATACACGATTGAATCCTCAAATACAAAAATGACAAAACATCCCTAAAAAATAATGTATGCCAAAAATTATGGCAACATTTTCAAATTTCCAAATTTTAAACTATATCAACAAATATCCTTTAAAGGTCAAACCAACCAAATAAATACAACCCCGTGAAAAATGAGTGCCTACCAAATGAGAACCCGATGGAATCATCATTTTTTAGTGGGTCAAACATTTTGAAATTTGTATCCAAATCAAAACATGGTGCTACCATTATCACTACATTTTTTCCAAGTTATGTTTTTTAACCTTTTCAATTTCAATGTAATAGTGTTTTTCAACATGATTTTTTAGTGATATTTGTATCACCATCTTTATTGAGAGATATTTTTGTTTAAAACTTTTCCAGTGTTGATGTAATATATATATACATATTTTGTTTTTCTTTTAGTTTTCTATTTTCAAAATTTTTAACACAATTTCTTACTGGATGTGATGTGAACTTTATGTGAACTTTAGAAAGTTCATTTTTTTGCATAATAACTTGAAGATTTGTATTAAATTGGTAAAAGTGCATCTGGTCAAATGTTGCAAGTGTACATAAGTAAGTTTAGCCATCAAAATGAGCAATATACTAACAATGGAATCTAAAAATACATCAAGTAACTCTAAAAAATAGAGATAATAAAGTTTAAGAAAAACACTAACAATGTAAATCTCGAGATACACTCCAAGAACATTGATATAAAACCAAAACATTAATTTAAACCTATGAAGGGAGGAGGATTAGTGGATTTTGTTAGTGTCCTCTGTTATAGTAATCAAAGTCAGCCTTAGTCTTTTCATCATTCTAGTCAGTCTGTAAAAAGTTTTTCTATGATCTCTTAGAGATCACGTTATTAGTCTTTTGAATGAAGATAACAACGGATTTGGGTTTTCCATCATTGAGTCAAATCATGTGGTGTCTTTTCAAGTCAGTTTCAAGGTCAAATCATCAAATCATCATCATTACAAGTTGTTGCACTTTCCCTTTACACAACGCTTCTATAAATAAAAGGTTTTCTTTCTACCACAACCATCCTCAAGTTCCAAATTTCTCTTTTCTAGCATAATTCATGTCGTCTACTGATAGATTCATCTTTAGCAATTGAAAAGAGTGCCTAATAAAGCTTGCAACCCTCATAACTTTTTCTTGTTGCGCTATTGTCAAATCATTAAAATTTAATAGACGATCAAGATTTTTGTGCTATTTATTATGTATGGAGGCGCAAGGAGGTTTTTAAGATTGTCAGCATCATCAACAAGCTATTTTCCTCAGCTAGAGACCTCGGCACTTAGTAAAACATATGAAAATGAAATGTGTTGCACTTTTGCATTGCGCTTTATTGTTGGTGATGTTTTTCAAGGATGGGAGTTTACAATGTGAAAAGATGTAATACCATAGATACCTAATGATTTTCATGTCTTTTTTCACATGTGTGATACATTTAGAATCCTATGAGGTGATCATAAGCATGCAAATCATGAATTCGCTGCACTTCTAAAGTAACGTAGCAAATGCGTTGCGCTTCCACACAGTTAACAATTTGACCATGAAATTTGTATCTAGAACTCATGTAATTGACTCTCATTATTATGAAAAGTGTAATTAAGTGTCTTGCAAGTTCAGTGTTCAAGCATTGATCATATAATATGACAAGGAAGCGTGTTGCGCTTTTGCTGCAGGGGATTTGCTTTGTTTTTTATTGTTTTAGAAGTTAACTTCAAAATCAGTTTATGATCAAATGGAGATGAATTTTGAAGAAGTGAAAGATATTTTTTTTCAAACATGAGCTAAATTACAATAACCTCCTTCAATTTTGTAACACGTGACATAGATTGGAAGATTCGAATGAATATTTACACCCTATTTTTCAGATTTTTTCATTTCCTATTTTAGTCATGATATTTGGGTGCGGATTCTGAGGATCAGGAGAAGAATTTTCCAAAACTGAGAGGTTTTTCTCTCAATTACAAGCTCGTAAACAAAAAAATGCTTCAGTTTTGTAACAATTGTCATGATTTCATAGATATGATCTAATCTTTGACCCCTATTTTCCAGAAATTCGGTTCCTATTTCCTAGCAGGCAGTTTCTAAATCTAATGTAAATGACTCTATCTTTTGGGAAATGGTTGAGATCAACCTCCTAAGTCCAAGTATGAGCTAATTATATATATTTCATGAATTTTAGTGTGCAAAAGGTTGGGTTGGTCAGGGTTAGAGAAAGAAAACACTGTGCATTATACTTTTCCATTTTAAAAGGTTTTCAGTGAACGATGAAGGCCGAGGTATGTTTTCTCAGGGATTCATGTGTCAATTTGTGATTGTGATGGTCTCTAATATGTAGGTGAGTTTTTAATCTTGTTACAATCATGCTTGAAATGTTATGAATTCATGTTTAATTAAGCAGAATTTGTTTCAGAATTCACTTTTTAAGTGCTCTATTATGGCTTAGTGAAGAAATTAATGTTTTTCTTCCATTGAGATATCTATAATTCATCCTCAACGAAATGCTTTAGATGTTCTCAATTCCACTATTCCTCTTCTCATCCCTCTACAACAAAATTTTATAAAAAACACCAAAAGTATTTCCTACCTTTCCTCTGTTAAAAGATTCCTCATTTTTTTATCCTCTCACTGAAAATCATTAGCTTAATATAACTCCATGCCCAATGGATTTTTCCTCTTCCTTGCCATCAAACTGGTAAACCTTTCCTCTCTGATTTAAATACCTAATCTAAAACCTAAGACAACCAGTCATCCAAGTGATTGAAGATCCATATAGAGAGAGCCCTCTCTGAAGCTGGAAGGGCTAGATTCGAGTTGTAAAGTGGTATGTCGTTACCTTTGGATTCCTCTCCTCAACCTAGAGGAATTACGAAGTGCTAACAGTCTGGAGTTGAAAAATAGTTCCTAGGAGTTGCTTCATTGAGGTTAAGAGTAGAAGTCATCTAATGCATAGAATATGAATCAAAATTCCGAGAAGAAGAAAACCACATGAATTTCTAATACTAAGTTGTGTTGATGTTCAACAATAGCTCTTTATTATATCAATTTGATCCTGCATTTGGAAAATAATCTCCCAATGTTGAAATAATGAATCCATCATCGTTTCCAATCATACTCTGAGGTTGTTGAATTGAATATGCTATGTGATTGAGGAGGTTTGGAGTTTAGAAATATTTCCTTCCAATTTAGTCAAAGCAAACTTGACATAGGAAATTCTATGAAAGGCCATGACAAAGAAGTTGACTAAAGAGGAATAGAGCAGTAGTAAGGAGAACTTAGGAGAAGATGGGATCTCAAAGGGAACATGCAACATGGTATATGGCAGAAAGAATTTATAAGAGAACAAGGGTCTTGAAAGACTTAAGTTGCAACTAGTAATTACTTGTACCTATTAGGTCCCTATAATACTAGTGATTCCCCCATTACTATTGTCGTTGTATCCCTTATTGTTATT
>APFE030862710.1:10916-29630 GCA_000404065.3 Pinus taeda | reverse complement strand
AAAGGGCACAGTCGACTGTGAACAGTCGAAATTCATGACTGAAGTCTTCTTCTACAACAAAATATCCTCTGTGTTTTGGGTTTACCTGTCTCCTCCTTGCCTCATCAGCCTGCTTCTTATGATAACAATCTCTCTGTATATGACCCATTTTTCCATAATAAAAACATTTCTTTTCATAATGATTTGCAAGCATACCTTTCTGAGAATGCAAATTCTTCTGTGATGTTCCTCCTCTTTGCTTTGATTGCTGTTGTGACTGCCTTCCTTTAAATAGTCGTCGTTTTGCCACCAGCGCGAGATCGTCACTTTGGGGGTTCACATTCAGGTTCTGCCTTCGATCTTCCTCTTGCTGCAAGATCGCAGTGAGATCATCGAACGTGGGTGCTTTCTCCCTTGCTGAGACTCCAGTGATGAAGGTTTGAAAATCATCACGCATCCCATTCATTGTAATTGCAACAAGTCTCTCAGCCAACCGCCAATTCCAATGGCCCCCAATCCGTCCTTACATCCTTTAATTCGCGCTACAAATGCAGTAGTAGACTCCCTTTCGTCCATCCTCATCGAAAATAGCTTGCTTTTCAGAGCCAAAACTATGTTTGTATTCTGGGTCTCATAGAGATTTTTGATTTTCGCCCAGATCTCAGCGGACGATTTACAATCTCTGATGTGTGCAATGACATTGTCTTTCACAGACATCTTCAGCAGGACTTTGGCTTTGTTTTCTCATTTTTCCCAGTCAGGGATCTTTGTGGTTACTGTCGGCTTCTGCTCGTCGCCTGTCACTATAGCCCAAGCATTCGCACCTTCGAGCAGAGTCTGGATCTTAAATTTCCAGTTCGTGAAGTTAGATCCGTTGAGTTTACCAGACTCGTTAAGGTAAGATTCCATCGTGTTACTCATTGTGAATCTACTTAACAACAACAACAAAAACAATACCTGTCAGATCGATCTGTCACCTCTGCTACCGATCTGCAGTGTCTGGCACTCCCGCTCCAATGAGCAACTTCGACGTTTCCAACGCAGCCGAAACAATGATCTGATCACAATTGATCCGATCCACCTCTCCCGGATTGATCTGCCACTTCGCCAATCCTGCTCTCCTTGCAGATCGCCAACACAAAGTCGAGGTTTCCCGCAGATCTCCTCTGGCGCTTTCCTGATCTGTCTCTCCTGGACTGATCTGCACCTCCGCCGATCTGCTCCATTTGCAAACCGCCAAATGAAGTTCACACTGTTCAGGGATCTCCTTGGTGCTACCCCGAGCGAAAAATCCACGCTAATTAAAAAATGCTTAGAGTAATTTAATTGGCGCGATTTTCCCGGTAAAATCCGCGCTAATCAGGCTTTCTGGCGTTTTAGCGCGATTTATCCTTCAAAATCCGCGCTCTAGCGCGATTTCTCCCTGAAATTCCGCGCTAATCTCTCTTCTGGTGTAACTGTCAGCACAAAATCCGCGCCAATCGGCCTTTCTGCTCAGAAAAAAAATTCCCGAGTCCGAGCCAGGTGTTCTACAGTCCACCTACTCAATCGAGCACAGAGCTCTCGTGTACACACACAGCCAGACAGGCACTTCAAGCCACAGGCACTTCAAGCCTCACAGGTGACAAAGATCAGGCTCACTCAATCTGAGCTCTGATACCAAGATAAAATATGCACTGAATTGAAAAAGAAAGAGATGTAGCTCTCAGGTGTGGCCTCCACCTGGAGACTACACTGACAAAACCTGAGAGATTTCTCTCGTTCACTCTTTTACAATTCAATCAAAAGATTACATCATTAAATACAATACTAGGAAATAAGAAGTTGTACCCAAACCCCATAACTATAGGAACTAATCCTAAACTAGGGAGAAAGTTACAACAATGTAACCATTTTCTCCATTAATATCAAAAGATTATTAATTATTCTCAACTATAACATCAATGGTTGGACTTCAGAGCAAAAGAGTTTCGTAACTTTTTTAAAATAGATCTTATGAAATGAAAAGTCCCGATATAAAGAAGGACTCGATGGCATAACTTAAGTATAAAGGATGGCATAACTTAAGTATAAAGGGAATTTGGAAGAGTGGACCAATTGAGGCTTTATATTTCCTAACTTTTTAGAAATAAAGATTCAATAAAGGAACTCCGATGATATTCATTCCCATAAAGGAAAAGCTTGAAGTGTTATGAAAAATTTCTTTTTGTTCCCGATATAAAGAAGGACTCGGTGGCATAACTTAATTATAAAGGGAATTTGGAAGAGTGGACCCATTGGGTCTTTATATTTCGTAACTTTTTAGAAATAAGATCTGATAAAGGAACTCTGATGATATTCATTCCCATAAAGGAAAAGCTTTAAGTGTTACGAAAAATTTCTTTTTCTGGTTGTTTTTTTTAATGGGCTTATAACTTATTTCCTTATTTTTTTTATTTAATAAAAGAAAAATATTTTTAATTGAAAAATTAAGTAAAATAAAAAGGGTCTCCATTATTTATTAGAAAGTAAGTGAAAACGGAGGTTGGTTTTTGCTACAACAAGTTGTTGATACAGACTCCACTTTGACAATAGCCACTAGTTTCAAGTTGCTTATGTATCTACACTAAGATTTAGCTTATTTTTAATATAGTAGCTATTCTTGGTTCTTGTAAAAAATATATATATTCATATTTTAAAGGAGTGTAGAGTTCTTTTTTTTTTCAATTTTTACCCTTTTCAAACTTAAAAGGTGATTTATGAATGGGTGACCTCCCAGGAAGTCCTGGTTACCGGTGCAAGCCCCGGAAGTGATGAGTAACGCTATGTGATTCATTTCACTAGTTTTAATCCCACTTCTTCACCCCTGTGAGCATCACCCGATGCAATGAGTGCTAAGTGGACTATTCAAAAATCATGAGAAACTAGTCAGTTACAACTACCTCTCATGGAAATGGTCATAGATGAATGACTTTCTTAACGTAGTTGAATCCCAAAAAATGATATCTAACATGTTTTTTATTTGGAGGCTAACTTTAATATGTTTTTTATCCAAAAAAATGGATATTTAGGGCTATAGTTCGTGTTTTGGGCTCATAGTACTCATCAAGTTGGTCATTATTATCAAAATATCAACAAATTTTTTTTTGGCAAAATTGGCTAAGAAATGAGTAAAAATAGAGAGATATGAGGAAATAAAATAAAAATTCCAAAATGGTGAGAAATGAAATAATAGATCTCATGAAAGGAGTGCATCCTCAATTCAATCTTGTTGGTTTCCCCCCACCTTCATAGTTATTTATCCTTCATCCTCTCCTAGCATTGCATTTTCTTCCTTTTCCCTTATGTGAAATAAAAAAATGAAACAATACCACAAATTCCCCTCATTTAAGAGTTACCTTATAGTTTCCCCTCCTCTTTTAACAAGATAAAATTTGCAAATTATTTTTTGGTACATCAGTGTATTAGGAACATCATATTAGGTCTTGGAAAGAATTGGAATAACAATGCACCTAGACTAACATGGAGCATTGATGCTCTAGGTGGAGCACTAGCCTGAAGCACATTGTACAACTTAAAGAGGTCTTATGAATCTACAAATGAGGGGCACTTAAAACCACTTTGGACCATACCCATTTTCCAACAAAAAAAATTCACCTTTTTCTTTATTAAACTCTTCTATCAATTACTAGTCATATTTGTAACAAAACCCTAAATCAAATTCTTTGATAACCTAAAAACCCTAAACCAACCCTAAATCAAATTCATCAGTAACCTATAAAAGAGAGATAAAATCCTCAAATCGCTAAAATAAACAAATGTATGATAATGACCTAAAAACCAGGAACAATACTGAGAAATTGAAAATAACAAGAGGTAAAAAAAATTATAATAAAGAGAAATGAAATAATACAAAAAAAACTCTACGTAGTTGCATTCATTTTGGTGTATCCTTGTAATTATTGTTTTTTTGTATTTCAACCTCTTATAGAATCAACTACTTTTTCTCTTGTTTTTCTCTCATGTGAAATGTTGGAAACCCCCGCTTTTCCTTCCTTTTTAAAGTTACTTTGTATTTTTTCCCACAACATTTAATAAATTAAAAATGATACAATAAATTTGTAGTGTTAATATATCAGTAGTACCAATAAATTCATTTTAAATTGGAATATCACTGTATCCAAATTGAAGTTGAATACATGTTACAAGATTAAGGTTGAGTATGGTAATATTATAAAAATAAATTAGAGCATGATAATATTTTAAAAATAAATTCAATTATATATAAACTAGAATGAGAATTTATGGAGAATCCGTAATTTAAATTGGAATATCAATGTAGCCAAACTGAAGTGGAATACATGTTACAAGGCTAAGGTTGAGTATGGTAATATTATAAAAATAAATTAGAGCATGATAATATTTTAAAAATAAATTCAATTATAACTAGAATGTGAATTTATGGAGAATTTGTAAGTTTGATCACATCGTTTGTCTAATTCAACTATTTCATAAATGCTACAAAAAGCTAGTTACAACATGTCTATAAAGACTTGTTAACCTATATAATTAAAGAAACAAATTATGCACCATATCACTAGAGCTAAAATCCTTTAATAACTAAATAAAATATTTTAATATCTACTTTAAATAATTAATATATATATTTATATATACTTGTGTCACCTAAATATATAAATATTTTCTAATTTAACAAATAAAAATAATAAGCATACAAGCATATACATATTATTCCTAAATCAAAAAAAATAGTTATTTTTAATTTTAAAATGAGGTGAAAAAATAAATTTTAAGTTTAAAATATTCCCAATTTTTTTTTATAAAAAACTTCATGGAACATTAATACACTCTTATATTCAACTTATCAAATATTCATGTGAAATTGAAGCATGCAATTCAATTTCACAAAAATATCTTAGGATCACCTCACACAAAAATTATAAAAGAAGAGAAGTAATTAAATTTAAAAAACATCTCATACAAATTATTTTATTAAAACAATATATTTAATCAAATTTATTATATATATAAAATAAATCATTTTATATTTTAAATACTTCAAATGTCACAATATTTTTTTTCACATCATATTATATATAAATAAAACAAATAATTAATAATCTTTCAACATATATTATTTTTTTTAAAGTTATTTCATTATTTACAATCAAAATGTTTTGAAATCTATTTTATTTATGGTTGGGAAACTAGACTAAATACATAATTTTATTTTCATTAAGAGTTAAACAATTTCAAATGTGATCTTTTCAAATGTGTAAAAGCTCCATGGTAATTAAAATTATAATTTGAATGTTATTCACTTGAAATATGCAACTATACCTCAATCTTTTAGAATGTGTAGAAAGCTCCATGGAAATTAAAATTTGAATACTATTCACTTCAAATATGGCAGCAGAGTCATCCTAGACATTGACATGTTTATGTGTAGAGCTTGACATATTTTAATTGTGTGTGCTTTCTTTTAAACAATTTGGCAATTTGTCATAGTGCATATTTCTCTTTGGCCTCAATGTTACTATGAGAATGTTTCGATGGATAATCAGTCAAATATCATAATTTGAATAATAGATCAATTGGTTTTAACGTCCAAAAATCGAGCATATAAAAAAGAAATAATGATGTGGGTTCCTTTCACAAGTCAATCGAGCATAGAAAAAGAAATAATGATATGGGTTCCTTTCACAAGTCAAGATCGAGCATATAAAAAAGAAATAATGATGTGGGTTCCTTTCACAACTCAAGACCATCGCTAAACTATGCTCTAATATGGGGAATTGAAGTGCAAATTAGATGGGTAGTCAGTTTTAACTTCAAGTAATACTTCATTTTTCCCACTATGCTCTAATAAGGGGAATTGAAGGGCAAATTTGATGGGTAGTCAACCATATATGGAATTTCTTTGTAGTGCACATATAAATTAAATGTCATTATTTAATAAACTAAAATAATGAACATTTCACAAGTGAAAACATCGCTAAACTATGCTCTAATATGGGACATTGAAGTGCAAATTAGATGGGTACTCAACCATATATAAAATTTCATACAAATATTAACCCTTAAAATTTCCATATTTATAAAATTTGAGAATTATCACATTTTAGTATATTTTTATATTTTGTATTTAAAAAAAAATAACTCAAATTATTTTTTATTGATATTAATGTCATATTTGATTTAATTTAATATTTTTTAAATATTATTTTGAATATTTCTGAAAAGTTTGAACGAGGAAGTAAAAACCCTAATTAAAAAATTAAAAATTAAAAATTAAAATTAAAAAATTAAAATTAAAATAAAAAATACAATACTTTTACCCTGTTTTACCATAGTCCGATTTGCGTACATACAAATAGAATATTATAAGCCTAAGACATTATTATTGCCATAGTCCGACACTACTAACCGATTCATTCATATCAAAATCAACTGTCATAAACATACAATGTGACCTTAGCATACATTAAACATTAATGCGTTGTTCTCGTTTTCTTTGGGAAACAAGCAACTTTTATTCTCCTTATACGGTGTCTTCTTGGTATTCAATTTGCCTTTAAGACATGGGTTTGTTTTCTTCGAGCTGGAGGCCCACACGACTTGAATCTGGGCTTCCATTTGTGACCCCAGCTGCCATCTTCACGTGACACACCATGTCGGTTGCAAAGTCTGCTTACGCTGGGGTCTCGCTCGATACATGGCTTGAACAAGCTATCCGACGCTTGGAGTTCCCACCCAGATCAACGGTGCGGAGATCATCCCACGATCTAACGGTGGGGCTCGGTTTAGGGTTTACTTATTCATCGTTTGGCAAAGGGTTTGACCTTATTTCGCTTGGACAGCTCTTCCATGGAGCTCGCTCTGGTTCGGCTCTTCCTATAGTTTGTAGGTAAGAGGGTTCGTTGTTCCCAGCGTCATGTTAATGCTCTATTTAGAGGCTATAATTTGCTCATGTTTTTTTCCCATTTCTGACAAAACAATGCTTAAAATATTTCTCTTCTTGGTTTCATACCTTCGCAGGTTGTTCTGCTAGCTACTGGTTATTTTGGGAGAGGGTTGCGGCCTCGGCCTTATTCGGTTAAGCTCTTGTTCTAAAGCAGTGATTGCCTCACAGTTGAGGTTCTTCGTTCGGGCTTGAAACCTGCCAAACTCTCGTGGTTGCTTATTTTGAAAGCTTCCCACATACTGGGCAGCCCAGGGTTTTGGGTTTTAGCTCCATATGTTTCTTTTTCTTTACTACATGCTCCAGAAGTGGTGGAACCTCCAGTCCGTCTAAAACTTGTTAAGTTTAATACCTCATGTAATATTTATTGGCAGAGTTCACTTTTGTAATATTTAATAATAGAGTTCGCATAAGTATTTAATCTGACTGTAAATCAAACTCAATCTGGTGATATTTTGGCAATGCATGCTCGCCCAGGTTCTCTTTTTCTAGATTACAGAGTTTATAAACATATTCAGCTGTGTTGTTACTCCAAATTTGTCTCGTGTTAGACTATTCCTATGTTTTTTTGCTTCTCTAGCCTTAAGCAATTGTGTTTCTCGTGTGATTCAATAATTCGTGCATTCAGTGGTGTCCACACTTTCCCCTCTGCGAATGTTTTTATTTAGGTTCCGGGAGAAATCCCTTGGCTTCTCTTTCTTCCATGCATGTTTGCATGGTCGACATTTCCAAACTGTTAAAGTAATTTCCGGCAAGGTGCAGGGTTTAATATTTCCTCCGAAAGGGGTTTCCCTCTATTACCATGTTTTTGAAAAGTCTTCGTTCTCGGCTCAAGCCCTCCAGAAGAAATAAGCGAGGTATTGTTACCCTCTATAAATTCTGGTTTGTCAAGGAAATTATAGGTTAGAGGTCATCTCCAGGAACGAATTCGAATTCCTTATGTAAGCGCTTACATGCAAACATAGTTCTATTTGAATCTGAGTATTGTTCCTCTTTTCTTGATTAGCAAGATTATTTGCTCAACGAGAAAAATTTCAAGGGTTTGCTATATATTACTGACAATGTTTTTCTTCCATTCTTCTGTATGATAATTTCTTCTATCGCTTGTTTTTCCATCGTTATGATTTTATTATTATTATTATTATTATGAAATCAATGTTTTCTATCTCTAAATAATCCTCTGGTTCTATTTTTAAATGGTTAGCAGCTCTAACTTCTGTCAGGAGATTTCTCATTATTTACACAGTCAATTATAAATGTTATTTAAATGTAGATTCTAATAAAGATTTCACCTTAGACAATATAAATGGTATTTAGCACAAGTAAAGTCTAGGATAAGAGACTGCGAGGCACCATACTTATCCTGTTTACAACAGTCTTGATAATCTTGAAATCTCCTAGACTCAGGGTCACGTATTCGATCTTCTTAGGGCTCGTTTCTACACCTGGATATCCCTTTATTGGTGTATCGTTGTCCTTAATGTAGACAATTGTTGCTAAAAAGTACATCATGTCCACAATATTGTACCAGATACAAGGAAAATTTTGTAGATGGTCATGATCAAAGGCCGCACATTCAATATTCTCCGGCTTTCGCCGTTAATCGGCCTTGTGTTAGATTTTGGAGTTTTGCGTGGGATTATGGGAAGGGATTTAGGATCAGCGTCCTTTCTGGTACAGGCCAAGAAAAGTGGCATGAGAGACATTCAATCCCCTAAAGAATGATGTATTCTAAAGATGGAATTGGACTATGCATCCTCTGATCTAACGCGCAGAAAATGAATCTGCTAGAGCAGCCTGGAGGGATCCAGGGGAGGGGCTGTCGCCAAATTAGCTACATATTTCTTCACAAAATACAGACTGCAATTGTTAGTTGGATTGATAAATGGGACTATAACATGATCAACAATATTAACATGGACAGGCAACCATTTCAAAACCCCTCTTTTGTCTTCCTTTTGCAATCATATAAATAATTAGTTACATGTTAATATTAACATGGACAGGCAACCATTTCAAAACCCCTCTTTTGTCTTCCTTTTGCAATCATATAAATAATCAGTTACATGTTAGCCTAAAGAAAATACTAGGCACAGCATGCATGTAAGCCATATATAACAAGTAAAAGAATTGAATGAATTCATATTGAATATGAGAGGACCAACCACAATGTTGAATGGAAGGCGCAAAGCATTTAGTTTAAAAAAGAAGTCCGCTAATCGTTACAAGTAACCAATGCATACCACTGCGTACCACTCCATAACCAATTTGTAACTATTTCCAACGAATTTGTAACTAAACTATTTTGATCGGACGGTTGAAGTTTTTGTAGTTGTCTAACATCTAATCGAATTGCGTCCAAGGATAGGTAAAAAGGGGAATGGATTTCATAGGGGAACGCCTTCCGATTTAATTATTAATTATTAAATATTTAACTAGCATTTGCACCAAATGTTGCAAAGGTAATGCCGTAAGGCATAAATTGAGAAACAATCTAAATAAGATAGAGAGGTGTGGCATAAATTAAGAAACCATCTAAATAAGATGGAAAGATGTGGCATAAATTGAGAAACCATATAAATAAGATGGAGAGATGTAGCAAAAATGAAATTCTAATGTTTATAAACTGAATTTGATTTAGGGTGTGTAAGACTATGTTTTTTTTAATGATTATTGAATTAATATTTCATATGAATCTCATAAACTTCAACCAAGCAATAGCTCTGATCAACTTCTTTATAAGAGGGCATTAGATGAAGCCAATGTGAGATTGATTAAGGCTCATGTGGTTCAGAAGAGAGCACTAAAGAAATGTAAGAGTGAGAAGTTGTCAATCGATGAGCTTGAGTAGGACACAATTGAGGTTTCCCAGAAGAGGATCAAGGCCGACAGTGTGAACTTGAAGCTGTGTAGAGACAACATGCTTTTGATGAAAAACCCCGCATTTTTTTCTAGGAGAAATAATTCAGTACAACAAAAGTACAATTTGATTTTTCAAGTCAAAACTTGCTCAATCTAGATCTTAGAATAGGTCAAACCTGGGCAAACAAGCCTGATTTAGACTAAGGCTAGAACTTGGAAAATAGGCAAACAAGCCTAATTTAGAATGAGGTTAGCACTTGGAAAATAAAGAGAAGCGAAAAAAAGAAGAATAACAGAGAAATTTGTTAGATCTGCTCAACCAAAACGTAACAATATCCAAACACAAAATCAAAAGAAACCTCAGCGCTGCCAAAAGTCCAATGGATATAATTGAAATTGCTCAATAGAGAAGTTAAACTTCCTCTGTACAAAAAGATCAAGAAATGCATAGTGATGTCCTTCCGAATCTTTTAACTCCGAGTAGCATTATTACTGCATCCATAGCCCAAGAGGCATCTTCCTTTCACGTGCCTTGGGATTGGTAGATCTCTTAAATTCTGCATGGAAAAGAAAAATGGGTTCATTTTGGAGCTCTCAATCACATCTGTGAAGGTATTTGATGCAAACTAGCTGACTCTCTCATTGCTACCTTCAATAGACGATGAATTGCTTCACAAAAACCCAATCCAATTAATGCAAAGAAAATGCATATTACTCTCCGTACTCAAAATAGATTTGGGTTGGCTTCCTCTAGCACTATAGTCAAGGTCAATTATATTATTATTTGATCGCTTCACATTTACTTTGAAAGCCACTCCAACTTTGTCACCCATTATCTCAACAAGCTGTTGTAGCCCATTTATATAAGAAATTAGAAATCATGACATATCTCTATTGTTGTGTGCTGTTTATTATAAAAAACATGCTCCAACTCACCTCCTTGATGCTTTTAGTTGTTTTCCCATCAAACTGAATGATGACATCTCCAGGACGGAATCCAGCTCGATAAGAAGGTGATCCAGGAGTCACCTATGATGTTTCAAACAAGGTCAATTGTATATTATTTGATCGCTTCACAATTACTTTGAAAGCCACTCTAACTTTGTCACCCATTATCTCAACAATCTGTTGTAGCCCATTTATATAAGAAATTAGAAATCATGAAATTTCTCTATTGTTGTGTGCTGCTGATTATAAAAAACATGCTCCAACTCACCTAATTGATGCTTTTAGTTGGTTTCCCATCAAACTGTGCGACGACATCTCCGGGACGGAATGCAACTCGATAAGCAGGTGATCCAAGAATCACCTATGCTGTTTCAATCAAAAACATATGTTTAAATGTAAAACATAATTTGTACCATCAATTTGGTAGACCAGAAAGGTATCAAATACAGTATACTCTGCTTTGAATTGCCATATGTAAAGAAACAACATTAAACAGAGGTAAACTGAGTTAAAATTCAATTATTATTGTAAGAATGGAATTAGGAAATAGAACACAAAGACCTTATTAGCAACCATCCAAGTAAAACCCTCCCATGTATTAAGAATGTTTAGATTAACTTCCACTATAGCTTTATTGCATAAACATTTTATTATAGCCAATGTGACAAAAAGAAAAAACGAATCCACAGATGTACAAGTTTTATCCCAAGGTAGCTCACTTGTGGCACAAGAACACCCTCTGTTACATTAGGAAAAGCTAGGTCTCTATCTTTAAGCTGAGCTATAATAAGTTCATTCAATTCAAGCATCTGAAGTCCCCGCCATGGACGCACAACTCTTCTGCAAAATGAAAATTAAGAGGTAGCCCATAGCTCTATTAGCCTAAGCACAGCGAATGCAAATATTTTAACACTGAAAACAGCAAAGCTGCAGAATATGCATGCAACTACAAATTGTCAATGCTCCTTGCTACCCTTCCTTCAACAGGGGTACCCAAAAAAATTTCACCACGCTATTTGAAAGCCCAAATGAGTGCAATTTATGGCCTTGCAAAGCCATATGGGATGAAGTGTAAAAATATGCTACTTTCATCTTCATGGTGCTTGGTTTTATGGATTTGCTGACTTCCCTTCCCCGTGGTAGGCAGTAACTCCTTGCTTTGATGGACATGTTTATGTCTTGAGTTGGCATGTAGGCAGAGGCATCATGGAGGTGGATCTCATTAAAGGAACACATATTGAATTATCACTGTAAAGGTGACCATTGGTATCAGGCACCATTGAAGTGGATCTATTAGGACACATGGCATAAAGGAACATATATTGTATTGGCACTATAAAGATGATCGCACTAAGGGTGGAAATACCCATCTCATTACTATACTAGTGCACCTATTTCTTGTTCCCCACATGGGCCATTTCTCTTAAGTATGGACACCTTTTGGTGATGGCCATCATTCAGCGTTGCCAAAAGTCCAATGGAAATAATTAAAACTGCTCAACAGAGAAGTTAAACTTCCTTTGTACAAAAAAAACGAGAAATGCTTAGTGAAGTCCGAGTATTATTATTGCATCCAAATCCCAAGTCCAAATCCCAAGAGGCAGCTTCCTTTCACGTGCCTTGGTATTGGTAAATCTATTAAATTCAGCATGGAAAAGCAAAATGGGTTCATTTTGGAGCTCTCAATCACATTTGTGAAGGTAATTGGTGCAAAGCAGCTGACCCTCTCACTGCTACCTTCGAGAGATGATGAATTGCTTTACAAAACCCTAATCCAATTAATGCAAATAAAATACATATTACCCTCCGTACTCAAAATAGATTTGGGCTAGTTTCCTCTGGCACTATAATCATGGTCAATTGTATATTATTTGATCGTTTCACAATTACTTTGAAAGCCACTCCAACTTTGTCACCCATTATCTCAACAATCTGTTGTAGCCCATTTATATAAGAAATTAGAAACCATGACATTTCTCTATTGTTGTGTGCTGTTGATTATAAAAAACATGCTCCAACTCACCTCCTTGATGCTTTTAGTTGGTTTCCCATCAAACTGAACAATGACATCTCCAGGATGGAATCTAGCTCGATAAGCAGGGGATCCAGGAGTCACCTATGATGTTTCAATCAAAAACATATGTTTACATGTAAAACATAATTTGTACCATTAATTTGGCAGGCCAGAAGGATATCAAATACATTATACGCTGCTTTGAATTTCCATATGCAAAAAACAACATTATACAGAGGTAAACTGAGTTAAAATTCAATTATTAACGCAAGAATGGAATTAGGAAATAGAACACAAAGACCTTATTAGAAACCATACAAATAAAACCGTCCCATCTATTAAGAATGTTTAGACTAACTTCCACTATAGCTTTATTGCATAAACATTTGATTATAACCAGTGCAATAAAAAGAAAAAACGAATCCACGATGAACAAGTTTTATCCCAAGGTAGCTCATCTGTGGCACAAGAACACCCTTTGTTACAACAGGAAAAGTTGGGTCTCTCTGTTTAAGCTAAGCTATAACAAGTTCGTTCAGTTCAAGCATCTTAAGTCCCAGCCATGTACGCACAACTCTTCTATAAAATGAAAATTAAGAGGTATCCCATAGCTCTATTATCCTAAACACAACTAATGCAAATATTTTAACATTGAAAACAACAAAGCTATAGAATATGCATGTAACTACAAACCGTCAATGCTCCCTGCTACCCCTCCTTCCACATGGGTACCCAAAAAAAATTTCACCACGCTATTTGAAAGCCCAAATGCGTGCAATTTATGGCCCTGCAAAGCCATATGGGATGAGTGTAAAAGTATGCTACTTTCCCTTAGGTGTACGACAATAACTAGTCCTTTTAGTTCATCTTCATGTTTCTTGGTTTTATGGCTTGGCTGACTTCCCTTCCCGGTGGTAGGCAGTAACTCCCTGCTTTAATGGACATGCCTATGTCTTGGGTTGTGATGTAGGCATAGGCATCATGGAAGTGGATCTAATTAAATGAACACATATTGAATTAGCACCATAAAGGTAACCATTGGTATGCAAGCATCATGGAGGTGGATCTATTAACATGGCATAAAGGAAGGCATATTGTATTACTGCTGTAAAGGTGATCACACTAAGGGTGGAAACACCCATCTCATTATTGTACTAGCGCACCTATTTCTTGTTCCCCACATGGGTCATTTCTCTTAAGTGTGGACACCTTTTGGTGATGGCCATCATCTTCATGGTAGTCACAATTCATGATGCATTTTCATTCCCCAAAGCAACGTCCCACATCCTCCAAGTTAAGCAAAATATGTTGATTTTCTAGTGCTAATTTAGACAGGCACAATTTTCTGTCACTGATAATTACCTCCAATGATATTTTCGAAACATCGTTGAGCAATTACATTTGGAAAATTCAACAGTAAACTGAAACATTAAAGATCACACTAGAAAGGAAATCCAAAATGGGGAGAAAACCCAACAATTTTTCTAGGAGAAATAATTCAGTTTAGCAAAAGTACAATCTGATTTTTAAAGTCAAAACTTTGTCAACCTAGACCAACAATTTAGAACAGGTCAAACCTGGGCAAACAATCCTGATTTAGACTGAGGTTAGCACTTGGAAAATAAAGAGAAATGGAAAAGCAGGAATAACAAAGAAATTTGTTGGATTTGTTCAACCAAAACGTAGCAATATCCAAACACAAGATCAAAATAAACATCAACGCTGCCAAAAGTCCAATGGATATAATTGAAACTGCTCAAGAGAGAAGTTAAACTTCCTCTGTACAAAAAGATCAAGAAATGCTTAATGAATTTTGAATCTTTTAACTCGAAGTAGCATTATTACTGCATCCAAATCCCAAGAGGCGGCTTCCTTTCACGTGACTTGGGATTGGTAGATCTCTTAAATTCAGCATGCAAAAACAAAATGGGTTCATTTTGGAGCTCTCAATCACATCTGTGAAGGTAGTTGATGCAAACCAGCTGACCCTCTCTCTGCTACCTTCAATAGATGATGAATTGCTTCTCAAAAACCCAATCCAATTAATGCAAATGAAATGCATATTACCCTTCGTACTCAAAATAGATTTGGGTTGGCTTCCTTTGGCACTATAGTCAAGGTCAATTGTCTACTATTTAATCGCTTCACAATTACTTTGAAAGGCACTCCAACTTTGTCACCCATTATCTCAACAATCTGTTGCAGTGCATTTATATAAGAAATTAGAAATCATGACATTTCTCTATTGTTGTGTGCTGTTGATTATAAAAAAACATGCTCCAACTCACCTCCTTGATGCTTTTAGTTGGTTTCCCATCAAACTGAACGACGACATCTCCAGGACGGAATCCAACTCGATAATCAGGTGATCCAGGACTCACCTATGATGTTTCAATCAAAAACATAAGTTTAAATGTAAAACATAATTTGTACCATCAATTTCGTAGGCCAGAAAGGCATCAAATACAGTATATGCTACTTTGAATTGCCATATGCAAAAAAACTTTGTCAACCTAGACCAACAATTTAGAACAGGTCAAACCTGGGCAAACAAGCCTGATTTAGACTGAGGTTAGCACTTGGAAAATAAAGAGAAATGGAAAAGCAAGAATAACAAAGAAATTTGTTGGATCTATTCAACGAAAACGTAGCAATATCCAAACACAAAATCAAAATAAACCTCAACGCTGCCAAAAGTCCAATGGATAATTGAAACTGCTCAAGAGAGAAGTTAAACTTCCTCTGTACAAAAAGATCAAGAAATGCTTAATGAAGTCCGAATCTTTTAACTCTGAGTAGCATTATTATTGCATCCAAATCCCAAGAGGCGGCTTCCTTTCACGTGACTTGGGATTGGTAGATCTCTTAAATTCAGCATGCAAAAACAAAATGGGTTCATTTTGGAGCTCTCAATCACATCTGTGAAGGTAGTTGATGCAAACCAGCTGACCCTCTCTCTGCTACCTTCAATAGATGATGAATTGCTTCACAAAAACCCAATCCAATTAATGCAAATAAAATGCATATTACCCTCCGTACTCAAAATAGATTTGGGCTGGCTTCCTCTAGCACTATAGTCAAGGTCAATTGTCTATTATTTAATCGCTTCACAATTACTTTGAAAGGCACTCCAACTTTGTCACCCATTATCTCAACAATCCGTTGCAGCGCATTTATATAAGAAATTAGAAATCATGACATTTCTCTATTGTTGTGTGCTGTTGATTATAAAAAAACATGCTCCAACTCACCTCCTTGATGTTTTTAGTTGGTTTCCCATCAAACTGAATGACGACATCTCCAGGACGGAATCCAGCTCGATAATCAGGTGATCCAGGACTCACCTATGATGTTTCAATAAGAAACATATGTTTAAATGTAAAACATAATTTGTACAATCAATTTGGTAGGCTAGAAAGGCATCAAATTGTTTTAGTGAAAACAAGGTATACAATATGTAAATATTTCAAAATTTGGTAACAAAAAAATGGCAGAATCAAAGCTTATACAAATTGATACAATCATTGTCAATGTTTTGTATTATATGATATAACATGCTTGATATATGATATTACGGCGTAATTAAGATGATAGATGAAGTTATCAACTGAAATTTTAGACGAATCACACATAATATTATTCCAGAAATCTTAACAATATCAATAACTATAAAATTCTCCAATCATTCAAACTTCTGTAATTTTTAATGATATAATTTTCTCTTCGGTAAGTTAAGCTTAACCTTTTAATGATATAAATATCTCTTCCAAGTGTGTTAACTTTTTAACTAATGATATGTCACTATCAATATTTGAGGTTTCCAGACTTCAAAGAAAGTACAGAAAAGTCCACAGTTAGAGTTTCCATATTGCCCTTTTATCAAATAAAGTACATAAATATTATTTGTGCGCACTAAGATAACAATGGTTCCTCCTGCGGTAACATGACGACACTTCAATCCCGATGAATCGTGAAATACATGTAGCAGAATTACTAGAGGAATCTTCTTCCTCGTTCACAGGGCATCACAAACTGCAGGCGAGAAGGAAAGAACATTGTTTTCGTTATCATAAAGTATGTGGTAATTCTGCTGTTGAACATTACCAAATGTGGAAATCCCACTACTCGGTAACATTGCAAGGCAGAACACGTCACTGCTAACAGCCAATATGTAGTTTTCCTATACTTTAAAGAATTCAAATCTATGATAGAGAACCAAACAGGAAAGAAGATAAAGATTCTTCGCTCAGACCAAGGGGGAGAATACAGGTTAGGTGAGTTCATGAACTTCTGCAAGCATCATGGGATTATATAGCAATTCACAGTGCCACACACTCCATAGCAGAATGGAGTAGCAGAACGCAAGAACATGACCCTTGTGGAGTGCGCGAGAAGTATGCTTCAAGGTAAGGGTATTTCTAATGGTCTTCGGGCAGAAGCCATTAATACTGTTGTTTATTTGAAGAATAGGAGTCCCACCAAATGTCTTGGCTTCAAAACCCCCTTTGAAGCACTGTTTGGACTCAAACCAGGAGTCGATCATTTAAGAATATTCAGATCTAAAGCTTTTGCTCATATACCAGAAGCAGATAGGAAAAAGCTAGACCCCAAAGCCTTGAAATGAATATTTGTAGGATATGGCACAGAGTATAAGGCATACAAGTTATATAATCCTATGACTCATAAAGTGTTTGCAAGAAAAGATGTTGTTTTTCGTGAACAGACAGAAGATGGAAAGGAAGACTCTAACAGTGACAGCCACATTCCATTCTTGATAGAACTGAACAGTGAAGAAGAAGAAGAACAGGAGCAGGAGCAGGAGCAGAAACAAGAAGAAGTAGCAGCAGATAGTGTAATAAGTGATGATGCAGGCCTGGAGAGTGCTGAAACAGATAGAATTGAGGTAAGTCCTTTACCTAGAAGATCAGGTAAGAAGACTAGACTACGTGCTAAATTGAGAGGCTATGCTTTAATGTCCAAAATTTAAATATTGTAGAACCCTCAAATTATGAAGAAGCAAGTAAATCAGATGAATGGAGGGCTGCAATGCATGAGGAAATTGAATCAATATATAGAAATCATACTTGGGACTTAGTTGAGTTGCCTGAAGGAAAAACCCCTATAGGTTGTAAGTGGCTATATAAACCTAAGATAAATGCAGATGGGAGTGTAGAAAAATACAAAGCTAGACCGGTAGCAAAGGGTTATTCACAACAAGAAGGAATTGATTTCGATGACACCTTTGCCCCTGTAGCTAAACTTAATACAATTAGAATGCTAATTTGTTTAGCAACAAAACATAAATGGAAGCTACACCAGTTAGATGTTAAGTCTGCATTTCTGAATGGAGAATTAAAGGAAGAAATTTATTTAGTACAGCCTCCTGGTTTTGTGAAGAAGGGGTAGGAGCATTTAGTGTGTAAATTGCATAAGGCACTTTATGGTTTGAAACAAGCACCCAGGTCATGGTATGAGAAAATTGATTCATTTTTTATTGAGCATGGTTTTCATAGGAGACTCAACGATCCAAACCTATATACCAAGATAAATAAACAGAGGCAAATCATTTTGATTTCTTTGTATGTGGATGACATGATAATAACAGGGAATGCAGATAATTTGATCAAAGAAATCAAGCAGCAAATGTCATAGGTATTTGAAATGAAAGACCTTGGTGATCTTCATTATTGCCTAGGATTGGAAGTGTGCAAAGATTCTGGTCAAACTTTTCTAACTCAAGGAAAGTATGCCAAAACCTTGTTGGAAAGATTCATAATGGAACAATGTAAAACAGCAGCAACACCATTGCAACAGAATCTTAAGTTAAGCAGTGACGATGGCACAAAATAGGTGGATGCTACTTTGTATAGATAGCTAGTCGGAAGTCTGATCTATCTCATGACAACTAGGCCTGATCTGGCATACTCTGTTAGTGTGCTGAGCCAGTTTA
>APFE030862693.1:0-22948 GCA_000404065.3 Pinus taeda | reverse complement strand
CAGCACTCTTTGGGCTTGCATCATCACTTATTACACTATCTGCTACTACTTCTTCATGTTTCTGCTCCTGCTCTTGCTCCTGTTCTTCTTCTTCTTCACTGTTCAGTTCTATCAGGAATGGAATGTGGCTGTTATTGTTAGAGTCTTCCTTTCCATCTTCTATCTATTCATGAAAAATGACATCTCTGCTTGCAAAAACTTTATGAGTCACATGATTATATAACTTGTATGCCTTATACTCTGTGCCATATCCTACAAATATACATTTCAAGGCTTTGGGGTCTAGCTTTTTCCTATTTGCTTTTGGTATATGAGCAAAAGCTTTAGATCTGAATATTCTTAAACGACCGGCTACTGGATTGAGTCCAAACAATGCTTCAAAGGGGGTTTTGAAGCCTAGACATTTGTTGGGACTTCTATTCTTCAAATAAACAACAGTATTAATGGCTTCTGCCCAAAGACCATTAGAAATATCCTTACCTTGAAGCATACTTCTCGCGGACTCCACAAGGGTCCTGTTCTTGCATTCTGCTACTCCATTATGTTGTGGAGTGTGTGGCACTGTGAATTGTTGTATAATCCCATGTTGCTTGCAGAAGTTCATGAACACACCTAACCTGTATTCTCCCCCTTGATCCGAGCGGAGAATATTTATCTTCTTTCCTGTTTGGTTCTCTCTCATAGATTTAAATTCTTTAAAGTATCGGAAAGATTGACTCTTTTTGCTTAAAAAATATACCCAAGAGAACCTAGTGCAGTCATCTGTAAAAAGTAGAAAGTAGTATGCACCTCCTAAAGACCTAGTTTGCATAGGTCCACAAATATCTGTATGCACTAGTTCTAGGATGTCTCTTTCTCTTCTGTTAACATGCAAAGGGAATTCATCTCTATGCATCTTCCCTAATGCACATCCATCACATTCTAGTTTGATATTATGTAACGCAGGAAGACCATCAACCATACCTTTCTTTCTGAGTAAGATGAGATCTTGTAAATTGAGATGTCCAAATCTCTGATGCCAGAGATTTTCGGCTGTTGATGTTGCTGCAACCATCGCTTGTCGTGGCATGCTCCTTGCATCCAGTCTGTATAAATTCCCCACGCATACTCCTGTTGCAACTGCCTCCAATTGGCTATTCTGAATGACACATCCATTCTTGAAGAATTGCACATGCATGTCCTGGTCTGTTATCATAGAGATAGAGATCAAATTCTTTTTAATTCTTGGAACATATAAAACATTTTTGAGATGTTTGATGTCACCACTAGGTAGCTTCATAGGAATATCCCCACAACCTTTGATCTCATACCCACTGTCATCTCCTAAGTAAATTTTTGATCCACATGCAGACTCTTCAAGAAACTCAAAACAATCTTTCTTACCATTCATATGCGAGGATGCGCCAAAATCGACATACCATATATTATCCTCATCTCCTTTTGATTTTGAAAGTGCACAGTCGACTGTGAATAATCAAAGATCATGGATGTGGTCATCCTCTTCTCCAGAAAAACACCCCTGATGTTTTTTCTGTTTGCCTTTTCTTTCATCCGCCTGCCTCTTATATCATTCTTTAATCTGGTGGCCAGGCTTCCCACAGTAAAAACATCTCTTAACATAATTATCAGTCATACCTCTGCATGATTTCTTTTGAAAAGAGTTGGCCCCTTTCTGCTTCTACTGCTGCGGTTTCTGATGCTGATGTTGGTGTTGGTGCTTCTTTCCTCTGTACTGTCGCCTCTTCGCCATCAAAGCTAAGTCATTGTTCTGAGTTTTCAGATTCTGTCTTCGTTCCTCCTCCTGGAGCAGAATCGCTGTCAGGTCATCAAACGAGGGGGCTTTCTCTCTCGCTGACAACCCTGAGATGAATGTCTGATATTCATCGGTCATTTTGTTCAGTGTAAGTGTAACCAGATCTGAATCTGATACCTTCTCTCCAATGGCTCCCAATTTGTCTCTCAGATCCTTGACTCTGGTCATGAATCCACCAACGGATTCATTCTCATCCATCTTTAATGCAAACAATTTTCCCTTGAGTGCCAGAACACGATTTGTGTTCTATGTCTCGTACAGATTCTTGATTGTGTTCCATATATCCCCGACCGACTTGCAATCTCTGATATGGTGGATAATGTTGTCTTTGATAGACATCTTCAGTATGACTTTCGCCTTTGTTTCTCTCTTATCCCAATCTTGTTCTTGGGTCGGTGTTCCAATTCTCTGCTCAGTTCCCAAGACAATCAACCATGCATTCACACTCTCCAGCAAAGTTTGCATTTTGAACTTCCAGTTAGAGAAGTTCGTTCCATCGAGCTTGCCAGACTCGTGGAGGTATGATTCCAAACTGTTGTTCATTTTCGTCCAACTGAACACTCCAATCGGCCACCACTAGGCAAGTCCGATCTGCTGCCAATGAACAGATTAGGAACTTCACTGTGCCACCACCGAGCAAGTCCGATCTGCTGCCACCGAGCAGATCAACAAGCAAGCTCCAACACGCCACCACTGGGCAAGGACGATTTGCTTCTACTGAACAGATCAAGGCGCTGCACTGTGCCACCACCAGGAAAAACACCGATCTGCTTCCACCGAGCAGATCATAGAGCTCTGATTCGCCACCATCGGGCAGGTCCGATCACGGAACCCCAATTCGCCACCACCGGGAAAATCAAATCTATTGCCACTGAGCAGAAATATCCACGTGCCACCATCGGACAACTCCTGATCTGCAACAAAAAATTGTAGATTTCCAGAGAGAAAGAGGTTAGCTCTATGGCACTCTGAATAGCTAAAAATCTGCGCCAATTGTAAAAAATAAAAATTCTCGTGCTTAACAGCCACAGATCTGCGCCAATTTAGTTATAATTTTCATGGCTCGCTTTTCAGCCCCAAAGCAGCGCCAATTTGTTTTATTCTAGATTGGCTCGACTGTCTTCAAAAAATAAGCGCCAATTGCTCAACCTTTTCTCCGGCTCAGAGATGATTAGTCATCTGAGACCCTTCACTCCAGGTGTTACTGCAGTTCTACCTGATCACACAGACACATTTACATGTACTCCTACCACTACAGAAATGTAACTAATGATACATCCCTAAAAACAAATTGAGGCTATCTCTATCCTGAGCTCTGATACCAAGATAAAAATCACACTTTGAATTAAATGAAGGAGTTGCAGCTCACAGGTGTGTATGACACCTGGGAGACTGCACTCAAGCAAAGAGGAGACTCTCTCTCACGTTCACTCTACATTACATCAGATGAATATTACAATATTAAATACATTACTGAAAAATAGGTAGTTGTAAACAACCTCCTAAACTCTAGGAACTAATCCTAAACTAAGGAGATATGTTACAACCATATAACCATTTCTCCATTATTTTTAACTGCGTACCGTTCCAACAAATTATGTAATTGTTTGTTTTGAATTTGTGTACTTATGGTCGCGGTATGTGCCTGTATGTTTTCTTTAGTTTGGTTGTCCACCTAGGGTGATGTTATTGAATTGGGGAGAATGCTCTACCATGCTGAAGGGGTTTCCAATGGGTTCCCCATCACTTAAAAATATAACCTTAAGTATTGTGCCGTTGGCAAGAAATGTAACTGTTCATGTAAAACACATCACTTTGTTCACTTCTTTGCTCTTGAAATACATAATTACTATTGGATTCAGAGGATGGATATAAAATTACTTTTGAGTTCTGTTAAATAAGGTTTTGTTAGATAAGAAGATAATAAGAAAAACTATTTTTTGATCAGTTTTGGTGGCTGACAAACTTTCCTATAGATATTGAGGGTTTCAAAGCCCGACCCTTGTCCATGCTCATCACTGAATATGAAATTCAGATTTAGCAATGATAATTTCTAGAAGGCATAAAAATCTTGGGGAGATGGTCCAAGAGCAGGATGAATACATTCTCAAGGACAAGACTTTTGAAGGAGGTAAGGAGGTTTCAAATTTTTTAGGTACAAGTAAGGCCTTTTTGGAGCATAATTTTGCAAGTCACTTTAAATTCCACTTGACTATTTGTAATATACTTTATAATTCTCCATTCACTTGAACGATGGTCATCCATGGACATTAATATAATTAAAAGTTTGGTCTCAACTCTTAGATCCCATTCCTCAACAAGTCATTTATCTAATGTAATCTTCAAGTGTAGATAAGAGATGGTAAATTCAAATAATGAAACTTGCAAATTTGTTGAGCTCTTATCATCTTTATATCATTCGCAAGGGGAGGTTCATAATGCTGCCAACTTTTTTATTTAAAGGATGTTCCTTTTTCATCTTTGGAGTACCATAGGGCTTGAGGACATGAGTGCTATAAATGTCTTTTATCATAACAAATATGAAAGCAAATTGTTGTATTTTCATAATTAAAAGTCATACATTTAAAGTTGCAAAGTTTTAGTACAATTCTATCTAGAAGAACTTTGCTAAGATCAACCTCCACACAAATTTTAGAATGTGTGAAGAAGCTTATGCAATCTACTCCATATCGTAATTTATTCCACCTAGATCAGTTATGATGCCTTTAAATGCTAAAATATGCATAAATGAAAGAGCCAAATTTGGGAGTCTAACCGAAACTAACATTTTCAATACAACTATTGAAGTAGGATAAAAATATGGAAACCAAGGGGTAATACAGATCTTCACTTTGCCCTAAAACTAGGGACCATGACAAATAATTTTTTATAACCATTAGAAGTATCAAGTTGAACAACAAAATACACTTTGGAGCACAATAAATTTCACAATGCCAAGTCCAATTGGAATGAATCCACTAGTGCAAAGCATTTGATTGAGGTTGGTTGAGGTTTGACCAATCTAATCATTATTGCTTTAGCTTTAAGGGATATGAAGAGTTCATTAAATTTTAAATGCTTTATCTCCAATTCTAGCAATTCATGTAGCTTATCAACAACATATGGAATAGGAAAAACTAAACATTGAGTTGATGAAGATGTAACTTTAGGATTAGTTGTATCTTTGTAAGATTGAGGCATGAGAGGAAACAATGCACTAAACCTAATAGCTCATCCCCACACACACAACATGAGAAAACTAATAGTATCCATATATTTTGTAATTTAACTATTGGTAATAATCTTGCCATTATTTCCCCTTGTAGACAAGGCATTGCTGAAAGGAAATAATCCACAACTCTATTCCAATCCATCTTTAAGGACTACCAACAAATTAGATCTAGTCACCTACAAACAAATGGCCACCCATGAAGTCCTTTAACAAAAATTCAAAAATGATGGGAGGATCCCAAGTTCTTGGATGAATCTTCCTTTAATATCATCTCTAAGAAAATAATAGTGCCCTTTATTATTGTAATTGATTTCCATTGCCAAACTAGGGTTGTAACCATTGCCCACTTCTTAGTCAACCCAAGTGCATCAAAGAATGCTACTAAAAATGGAATTTTTCTCAAACTACAATAATACAAATCTTGCTTTAACAAATGGGCCCACCACTTGATAGTAGTCCCATGTTATGAAACCAGCTCACAAAAAGATAGAAAAGATAGATCAACGCCTTAGAAATAAGCCTCTTCGAGGGGGCAACCTCCTTTACATTACACAAATGAAATATTCTTGGATGATTCAAATGACAAAGCCTCATTTCTATATATAGGAGTCTAAGGGGTCATAATATAATCAGAGCCGACATAACAATAATAATGTAAGGGCACAATAATAACAATAGTGGGCTTCTATGGGGCATAATAATAACAATATGGGCACTGCATGGGTACAACAATATAATAAGGGGGTTGTACTAATAACTATAATGGGTTACACTAGTAGTATAGGGACCGAACATGCCCCTCTCCTTCAAAAAGTATTGTCCTCAACGCTTGAGTAGTTCTTGATGCTTTTGTATAAAATTCTTGTCCTCCCGTGTGAAATATTCAATGGGTAAGTTCTTCCACTTGATGATATACTCTTGAAATTAATCGATTTCGTAGCTATCGGATTCTTGTTTCTGTGACTGCTCCAGGTTCCAATATGATTTTTCCTTCCTCTTCAAGTTCTAGCAATATTGATTGAATTGGGATATTCTGCAACTTTTGAATGAGTGGCCACACTTCTTCGTCCTTCTTCCATTCATCCCTTGCTTTTTTTATCCAATCTGGTTGGATAATAGAAATAGCACAAAACAATGCTTCCACATCCTCATCCTTTCTTGAGAGTGCATCTGCAACAAAATTTTGCTTCCCTTTTCTATAGATGATGTCAAAGTCATAACCCAACATATTTGTGACCCATTTTTTTTGTTCTTCTAGAGATAGTATTTGTCCTAAAAAGTATTTAAGACTATCATGATCCATTTTTACCTTGAAGTGTCTTCCCATTGGGTAAGGTAGCCATTTCTTAAGTGCATGTAGTATTGCCAACTTTTCCTTCTCATAAATAGCTTTCTTGAGATGTATTGGTAAAAATACCCAATCACCTACATAAAAACATTTTTCACTGTGTTGTTGATCTACCTCTTGTTTCATTTGATTCTACACCAAAGTGGCGTTATCCTTTAAAAGTTGGAGAACTTGTTGTTGATGCTCGATGTGATCTTTCACTGCTTGAACCTTTTTCCTCTTGATATGTCCTTCTATCTTGATAGTTTGAGGAGTGGTAATTCTAGCCAATGAATTACAAAATATGGTTGGATTCATTTCCTCTTTCTCGATGTGATCTTTCAGTTCTTGAACCTTTTACTTCTTGGTATGTCCTTCTATCTTGAGAGTTTGAGGAGTGGTAATTCTTGCCAATGGTTTACAAGATATGGTCGGATTCATTTCTTCTTTCTCTAGGGTTGGTTCCTGGTGTATATCCTCTTCTTTTGATGTTTCTTCATCCTTTTCTTCCTCCTCTTCATAATCTATGTAAAATAATTTCTTCTCAACACACTTATGACTTTTAGTGCATTTTCTATCACAATTGTAACAAAGCCCCTTTTCCCTTTTTTCCTCCAATTGTTGTGGTGTAACCCTTGTAGGTTGTGGAAGGCTAGGAGAAACAACATTTACATCTTTATAGTTGTGAGGGGTAGACTTCCTTGTTTCCATAATTTTCCTTTCCACTTTGTAACAAAGCCCTTTTGCTCATTTTTCTTCCAATTTTTGTGGTGTTTCTCTAAATAAAGTGTTTCTCTTTGTATCCTCATAATGTGCTATAATTTCCTCCATGAAAATTGACCACGTAACAAGTGGTTTATGAGAACAAAGCCCTTTATTCCATAAAATTTGATCTTGTTCTAAATATGAAGATGCAATACATACCTTTTGTAACAATGGTAAACCATGTAGATCAAAATATTTCTCCATATGTAGTATCCAATTTACCGGATCCTTGCCATCAAACTTCCTTATCTCGATTTTTCTTGATTTTAGGAACTCGATCTTAAAACAACTGTACTTTTTATTTTCAGATATTTAAGTTTTGAAATTGCGACCTATAGTAGACCTCTTTGTCCTCTTTCCAATGCCACCTATCTGATCAAATTTAGATTTTCCAAGAAAGAGTTATGCACAATCTCCCAAGATGACCTAATTATATACCTTTTCAGAAGAGCGAAATTGTATGAAGTGCCACATGTCACTGTTTTGACCTTAGGATCTGAAAAATATACACAGGAAACTACAATTCGTCCTTTTTCTGTAACTTCTTACGAAATTTCAATCTGATGCTCAAAACAAAAGTTATGACTATTTTCCCTAGGTCACCTATTTGTAATGTAATTCTGGAGTCTGCAAAAAGGACAACTTCCTCAGATCATATCTCCACAAAGATAGTGTGAAATACTCTGAAATTTGGACCTGAGGCTCAGAACGATTTCAACCCAAATGGGTTTTTATTTTAGCGTCTGAAATTGCAGAAAAACGTTATAGTGAAAATGCCACGATGACTTGTTTGACGCAGCGAAACCCTAGAATCGAAAGCTCTGATACCAAATGTTATGAAACCAGCTCACAAAAAGATAGAAAAGATAGATCAACACCTTATAAATAAGCCTCTTAGAGGGGGCAACCTCCTTTACATTACACAACCGAAAAATTCTTGGATGATTCAAATGATAAGACGTCCTTTCTATATATAGGAGTCTAAGGGGTCATAATATAATTAGAGCCAACATAACAATAATATTGTAAGGGCACAATAATAACAATAGTGGGCTTCTATGGGACACAATAATAACAATATGGGGACTGCATGGGTACAACATTATAATGAGGGGGTTGTACTAATAACAATAAGGGGTTAAACTAGTAGTATAGGGGCCTAACATCCCATGAAACTTCTATAAATGCCCAATAACGATCACCAATGAGTGACCAACAAGCCGTCAACTGCTAGTGATATTAGGTAGGGGAAGGTATGATTAATTTTATTAATTCAATTAATTATCATTTTGACTAAATCTAATTCACTAAAATATTTTATTGCGCCTCTTGATGCACTACAACCTAGTATCGAGGAGATGGATAGTGTCACGCAATGTTACGTTTAAAAATATTAAAATAATACTTACTTCAACAAATTAAAAAAGGTAATAAAAAAAAGTGTTGTTGGCCATAAATAAAATACTTAAATTTCACTTTAATTTTACATCAGCTTTATGAAAAGAGATAAAGCAAGTGAAAGTTCTAAAAAAAATGTGCATTTTAGTAGGAGGCAGATATGTAATTTGTTCACTATGTTGATAGAAAATAACACTATCAATATTAAATGATGTGTAATTCATTTTGTATTCAATTTATATGTAATATTAAAAACAAAAATATATTAAAAACAAAAAATATTTCACTACCATAAGTAAAATATTTCATGTTGTTACTAGACCCTATCAATCAAGTTAGAAATTATGTTATGTGAAAAAATGCATAAAATATTATAACCTACATTGGTCAATGCTAATTAATAACAAACAATAGGAAAATAGAATCCTATAGGGTTGATTTGGAAATAAAAAATAAATTAAGTGAAGTGGACAAATTAATTGCTTCCTCACAAGAAATAGAAACTTTTGGTCTTTGAAAGGAGAAAATGATTTGTGTCAAGGTTTTCTTCTGTGTTTGTAGGATTTGTTGGGCCTTCATTGTTGAGTCAAGTCTACTCTTGGAATTCATGGAGGGTGTTTCCTCTACCGTGATCTATGCATTTGGCGAGTAAAATTGGGTTCGTTCTTTGTGGAATTATGGATACCAATTTTTGCACAAAGGTTTTTTGTTGAGGATTTGAATTTTTTTCTCTCAGATTTGGAGGCATACTTTTGGAACCATGAAAAAGTAAAGGTATCCTCTTCTGCATATTTGGATCTATGTTTTTAGGCATGGTGACTCTCATATCTCACTATATTGGGCAAACAAAAATTATGGGTGGGGAGATGGGGATGGGTGATGCTTGTATTTCTAGCGTGCTATATCGTGTCCTTGCAAGAGCAAATGTTTGGTTAATAATGCAATTTCTTATAGGATATGGCTAATATGTGGCGATCATAGGCACAAAGGATTCATGCTAGTCAGATCAAATCCTTTCCGCGCTCTGCCATTTGGATCTGGGCTCAAGGGTTTCGAAGATACAATCTTATAATCGTAGTTCTGAGCCTCAATTTCAACCTCTTTCTTTGATCAAGACCTCGTCTCCTTTTGCTTCACGCAAGGAAAATCATGATCCGATAAGCTCTTCCAAATTTTTGCAAAATCCCAAAGTGGAAAACCGTTTCTTTTTTATGTTCAGGATTTAGCTCCAATAATGTAGCAACCCCTGGTTAAAAGTTCATGTAATAAAGTAAATAAATGCAAAATAAGGACAAGGTCATGGGACATGTATTCCAAGATGAATGTTGGGAAAAACATCCTAGTGGGTGTTCATTTTGGTTATTATGGCTAAGACGAAATTGGCAAAGGCATTGAAAAGAAAAAAGGCATTATTGGCATTTTATTTATGAAAATAAAGGAAATTAGGAGAAAAGGAAGGTGAAAGGTCATACGTGGCATGTGAGGAGAAAATTAAAGGAAAATGGAGGGAAAATGAAGAAATTAGAGGCATCAATAATAAAAAGGCTTTTGAGGATTAGTTCACAGCCTTTTGTCAGTTTGGTTTTGGAATTGATTTTATAGAGGAGAAGAGAATCAAGAGGAGAAAGCAAGCAAGCAAGTAAAGGAAGACAAAGAAGGACAACAAAAAGCAAGGAAGAGTTGGATAAAGCGGATTCGGTAGGAATATTTGCGGGTAACAGTTTGCATGTATGATTTCCTAGCTAGTTTTGGCATGTGTGTGTGTAATTGGTTCATTTGCTATCATTTGCATGGGTTTTGTTGGGTTTGACATTTGTTTCAGCCTTGCCTTGCAATTTCCAGATAGCCATGATGTGATGGGATTTATCCTTAGTTAAGCTTTGGATTGCCAGAAGGTTTTGGATCTAGGTGAGGTGGTCTCAAGAAAATCCCAAGGGTTGGGGGTGGAGATGGTTTTCTTTGGGAATCCCTTAATAGGTGGGTAGAGACAAGAAATTCCTCAAGGGATGGTTAAAGAATTCTAAGGCATCCAAGTTTTGTTTTTTTTTGTGATCTCAGGACTAGTTTAGGTGAGATCAGGATAGGGTGAGGGTGGAGGTGGTTTAACCTATGTATTCCCTTGGTTGTTTATGGATTGGTTTATCCCATGAGAACCCACATTCATGATTGGAATATGATCTGAGGGTGATTGGCTAAAATAAATATTTGGTTAAGCCTAATCTATGGTCCTAATATGGATTGACCTATGTGCATGGTTACCGTTATGATATTCAGGTATGAGTTGATATATTTGTGATATTGTGTCATGTTAATTTGGACTGACTTGTGCAGATGTGATAGCCTTTCTGAGATACATTGAGGTATGAGTTTGATTATGTCATCTACTTGGTTATTCTAACATGGTATGTGTATGTGTTATGAACCAGCTCAAGAAAAGATAGAAAATATAGATCAACGCCTTTGAATTCAGCTTCTTCGAGGGGGAAACCTCCTTTACATTACATAAATGAACAATTCTGGGATGATTCAAATAAAAAGACATCCTCTCTATATATAGGAGTCTAAGGGGTCATAACATAATCAGAGCCTACATAAGAATAATAATGTAAGGGCACAATAATAACAATAGTGGGCTTCTATGGGGCACAATAGTAACAATATTGGCACTACATGGGTACGTCAATATAATAAGTGGGTTGTACTAATAAAAATAAGGGGTTACACTAGTAGTATAGGGGCCTAACAGTATGGGTTGATTGAATGTTTGATTCATGAAATATATCTATAATATTGCATGAAGTAATGATCTTGTTTTAAGATGATTGTACTAACATAATATGTGCTGAGACAACTGATATGAATTTGAGTGGAAGTGGGTTCTAGTTTTAGTATTATGACTGATGGTTATGAGTTAATTGCAAATTATCATGTGGCTCCTAGTCTTGGTAAAGGTTGCTTTCAACTTAATAGATACAATGTCTTGATCTTTAGAGCATGTGGCTAACATATGTGAATAGTTGCAGGGAAACATGTTTGGCATTAGCGTGACAAGGTAACAATTGATTTGTTTATAGAACTAACAACTGGGTAATGTGACAAGACATAATAAGACTCAATTTCTGCAAGGTAAAATGTAAAAGAAAAGAATTAGGTGAGGATTCCTTGGGCTATGTTTGGAGACCGAAATTCCAAACAAATTAGTGCTTGCAAGAATACATGAAGCCTTCTTAGCCTTCATTTTGTCTGACATTATGTGGATATGTGCTATACTCTTGAACATATATTTGAGAGGTATAACAATTGATTTCAAGTTACAGTTGGATCCATCAAGGGAATTGAAGCCCCTTGAGAGATGGCATGGAGGTATTTAGTTACAAGGCAACGTGCTTGGCACAACAAGGTAAGGTAACGAGTATATTGTTATGTTTATTTATGCATTAAGAGTTTTGTGTTTATGGAAGTATTATGTAGGGATTACATTGCAAAAGAGGTTGCCATGAGATCTTGAGAATGCTTAGGTTGAGCTTTCCCTTGGTATCATTGGGAACCCATGGGGATGCGATCTGCAACATGTTAGGATAAGCATAGATAATGGAGAGACACTAGAAGCAAGGTTGCTTGGTAGAGACATTGTGGTCTTCAGATGTGCAGTACTGGTGTTGTGTACATGTTGTAAATGTGGTATTGTGTACATATGGTGCTATGTACATGCTGTATACGAGGCGCTATGTACATATGGTTATGAGTACATGTTGTACATGCGGTGTTGTGAACATGTGGTGCTATGTACAAGTTGTACATGAGGTGTTGTGTGTGTGTGATGTTGTGTACATGTTGTACACATGGTGATGCGTGTGTGTGGTGATGTGTACACACTATGCAGGTGGTGTTTTGTACATATGGTGTTCTGTACAATTGTAAAGGTGGTGATGTGTACATGTGATGTTGTGTACACGTTGTGCAGGTGTTGATGTGTACATGTGGTGTTGCATGCATGTGGTGATGTGTACACATTGTGCAGGTAGTGTTATGTACATGTGGTATTGTGTTATGTGTATTATTTATTCGTTTTATCGTGACATTTGTATTTGTGGTATTGTACTATGTGTATGTGTATGTGTGGTGTTGTACACCGAGTGTAGGTGTATGTGTTGTGTTGTACACTGTTTATGTGTATGTTTTGTACAATGTGATGGGACAAGCAGGTATGGGATTGTTTGGGCCCTTGTTGTTGATATTGAGGTTTAAAGTCGTTTAGTCTCGGGATACCCTTGTTGTTATTGAGGGTTGATCTAGTTTAGTCTATAGATGCCTTGTTATTGTTATTGAGATTGAGGGTTAAAGTGGTTTAGTCTCTGGATACGCTTGTTGTTATTGAGGGTTGAGGCGGTTTAGTCTTGGGATACCTTTGTTGCTATTGTAGGTTTGAGGTTGTTTAGTCTCTGGATGCCCTTGTTGTTGATATTGAGGATTGAGGCAGTTTAGTCTCAGGATACCCTTGTTGTTATTGAGGGTTGAAGCAGTTTAGTCTCTGGATGCCCTTGTTATTGATATTGAGGGTTGAGGTGGTTTAGTCTCGGGATACTCTTGTTGTTGATATTGAGGGAGGAGGTGGTTTAGTCTCTGAATTCCCTTGTTTCTTAAAGAGAAGGCACTAGGGGCTTGCTGAGTTAGGCAACTAATTCAATGTGTGTACAAAGAGGACAATGAACAAAGGTATAAGCAAAGAATCATTTGAAAGATAAGTATTTTATTTTAGTTTAATTATGCATGTGATCTATGATTTTTATTTATGGTGGTTACATGTGATATGTGATTTTGATTTATAATGGTTGTGTTTTGAGCTAACCAGATGTGATATGTTTATACATGATGATTTGATCAAAGAGCTAGTTTGACTTATTGTGACAAAAAGTAAACAGAATTGCAAGGGTACCTTATTCATGGACCACCAATGAGGTATGATTTCAATTTATTTCAATTCCTGTTAGTCTAATGACAATTATGTGCTTGGTACATGAAAGTAGGGATAGGCCTGGTTTGGGTGGTTGGCACTGACTGTAAGAATTAGTAGTATCAGTGAAAGGAATTGGAACAAGTAGTAGTATGTCTGTAAAGGACTTTAGGAGCAGGGTCATTATTGGACATTGGTACCCACTAGTGTCCATTGATTTCCATGATCATGCTATGACTTGTATGATGGATTTTATGCAGGGCTATGCCTTGGTTTTTGGACCTTCCAATGTGAGGAAACGTTTCCAAGGGATGGATCGCCCTGGAAAGGGAATGTCGGGGAACTTGGAAGGTGAGTTACTGCACAGAAGGGATGGTTGACTAGATTTCCCGAGGGACTGTGTAGCAGAGAAGGGAATGTTAGTGAATACATTTGTTTTTGTCATTAGTGTTTCCATATGGAATCAGATGTACATTGGGAGTGCACCCTAGAATAATGAGTCTGTAACTTTCACTAAGAGAACACTCAGCGTAAGGATCATAGCATTGTATATTGGATGCAAATTTTACTTTGGAAGTGGATTCTGGACTTCCTGGGAAGGAGGTGAATCCTAGTATTACTTTCAGGGTGGAAGTGTGATCCTTTGGATTCCTTTGTTGTGGATGCATGCATCATATCCTTTTTTTGTTGGTTGAGAAAATGTGCATATGTGTATATTGTTGTGAATATTGCATCGAGTTGGATTTGAAGCTTAACTTGAAACTTGCGTGGTCACCAGGGATCATTCTTATGGAGGAATGATTGCTTATGCAAGTGAATGGCATAAAGAGGTTTTTGGTTTCAGGAGGAATCAAATGGGAAGAGTAGCCTTGAAAAATCTCTGAGGTTAGTATCATGTGTATATGCTTTGATATTATGTGCTTATGTCTATGTCTATGTTATAGCAGGTAGTTTTGAGGGATTTATCATCATAATGAAAGCAGTGCAATCTGCAGCACGCTTGGATAAGCATGGATAATGGAGGACACTACAAGCAAGGTTTCTTAGCAGAGATGGTGTGGTCTCCATATGTGTAGTACTAGTATTGTATACAGTTTGTATATGCATTACTTTGTACATATGGTGCTATGTACATGTTGTATATGTGGTGTTGTGTACATATGGTGTTGAGTACATGTTCCACATGCGTTTTTGTTTACATGTGGTATTATGTGCATGTTATATATGAGGTGTTGTGTGTATGTGGCATTGTGTACATGTTTTACACGTGGTGCTGTGTGCGCGTGGTGTTGTGTACAAATTGTGCAGGTAGTGTTGCGTACATGTGTTGTTGTATACACATTGTGCAGGTGGTGTTGTGTACACGTTGTGCAGGTGGTGATGTATACATGTGATACAAGTGGTGTTGTGTGCATGTGGTGATGTGTTCATGTTGTGTAGGTAGTGTTATGTACATGTGATATTGTGTTATGTGTATTATGTATTCGTTGTATCGTGACATGCTTATTTGTGATATTATATGACGTGTTTGTGTATGTGTGGTGTGGAACATTGAGTGTAGGTATATGTGTCATGTTGTACACCGGGTGTATCTATATGTGTGGTGTTGTACACTAGGTGTAGGTGTATATGTTTTGTTATAAATTGGGTGTAGGTGTATGTGTTGTGTTGTACACTGAGTGTAGGTGTATGTGTTGTGTTGTACATTGTGTATGTGTATGTCTTGTACATCGTGATGGGACAAGCAGGTATGGGATTTTTTGGGCCCTTGTTGTTGATATTGAGGGTTGGGGCAGTTGATTCTCGGGATACCCTTGTTTCTATTGAGGGTTGAGGTGGTTTAGTCTTTGGATTCCCTTTTTGTTGATATTAAGGGTTAAGGTGGTTTAGTCTCGGGATACCCTTATTGCTATCAAGGGTTGACGCAGTTTAGTCTCTAGATTCCCTTGTTTTTTATATTGAGGGTTGAGGTGATTTAGTCTCGAGATATCCTTGTCTCTATTGAAGTTTGAGGAAGTTTAGTCTTTGGGTTCCCTTTTTGTTGATATTGAGGGTTGAGGTGGTTTAATATTGGGATACCCTTGTTGCTACTGAGGGTTGAGGTGGTTTAGTTTCTGGAAGCCCTTGTTGTTGATATTAAGGGTTGAGGTGGTTTAGTCTCGAGATACTCTTGTTGTTAATATTGAGGGAGGAGGTAGTTTAGTCTTTGGATTCCCTTGTTGCTTAAAGAGATGACACTAGGTGCTTGTGGGGTTTGGCAACCAATTCAGTGTGTGTATGAAGAGGACAAAGAACAAAGGCAGAAACAAAGAACCATTTGAAAGATAAGTATTTTTTTTTAGTTTAATTATGCATGTGATTTATGATTTTAGTTTATGATGGTTACATGTAATCTAGGATTTTGATTTATATTGGTTTCCTTTTGAGCTAACTGAATGTGATATGTCTATGTAAGATGATTTGATCAAAGAGTTAGTTTGACTTGTTGTGACAGGAAGTAAACATAATTGCAAGTGTACCGTATTGACAAACCACCAATGAGTTATGATTTGAATTTATTTCAATTCTTTTCAGTATAATGAAAACTATGTGCTTGGTTTATGAAAGCAGGGAGATGCTCGATTTTGTGGTTGGAACCGACTGCAAGAATTAGCAGCAACAATGAAAGGAATTGGAACAAGCATTAATATGTTCGTAAAGCACTTTAGGAGCAGTGCCATTATGGGACACTGGTACCCAATAGTGTCCATTGGTATGATCATGTTCTAACCGGTATTATGGTTTTGAGGCAGGGACATGCCTTGGTTTTTGGAACTTCCACTACGAGGAAACCTTGCTAAGGGATGGATCTCCTGGGAAAGGGGATGGCAGGGAACTTGGAAGGTGAGCGACTAGACGGAAGGGGGTGGCCGTATTTCCCGAGGGACTGTGTACCAGAGAAGAGAATACAGGGAATATATATATTTTTTGTGATTAACATTTCCAGATGGAATCAAATGCACATTGGGAGTTCCCCATGGAACAATGAGTCGTTAACTATTCACTGAGAGAACATACAGTGCAAGGATCATATCACTAGACATTGGATGCAAGTTTGACTTTGGCAGTGGATTCTGGAATTCCTGGGAAGGAGGTGAATCCTAGTATTACTTTGAGGGGTGAGGTGTGATCCTTTGGATTCCCTTGTTGTGGATGAAGGCATTGTATCCTTTTATTTGTTGGTTGAGAATATGTGCATATGTGTCTATTATTGTGAATTTTGTATCGAGTTGGATCGTTAAAGCTCTACAAATGGTATGTTTATTTCTTGGTTGAACCAAATGTGCATAAGTATATGTGGTTTTTATTGTACATAACTCAATGAGTTGTGTTATAAAGCTCTAATAAACGGTATGATTGCCACATATTAAGTAGGAGGTCAATGTAAATATTGCATCGAGCTAAGTTATAAAGCTCCATGGCCAGTGTGTTTTGGTTTTTAGCGGTTTTGTTGGTTGTATGTGTCATAGAACACTGAGGATGGTGTTCCCCTAATGGGGAAGGGCCTATAACATCCTCGGGTTAAAAGTTCATGTAATAAAATTAATAAATGAAAAATAAGACCAAGGTCATGGGACACATATTCCAAGATGAATTTTGGGTAAAACATCCTAGTGGGTGTTCATGTTGGTTATTATGGCTAAGGGGAAATTGGCAAAGGCATTGGTAAAAGGACTTGAAAAGGAAATAAAACATTTTTGGCATTTTATTTATGAAAACAAAGGAAATTAAGATAAAAAGAAGGTGAAAGGTCGCAAGTTTCATGTGAGGAGGAAATTGAAGGAAAATAGAGGGAAATGAAGAAATTAGAGGCATCAATAATAAAAAAGGCTTCTGAGGATCAGTTCACAACCTTTTTTCAGTTCAGTTTTTGAATTGGTTTCAAAGATAAGAAGATCATCAAGAGGAGAAAGCAAGAAAGCAAGTAAAGGAAGGGAAAGGCAAAGCAAAGGACAAGCACGGAAGAGTTGGATCACGTGGCTTCGATGAGAATACTTGCAGGTAACCAGTTGCATGTATGATTTCCTAGTTGGTTTGGAATGCATGGTACATGCTTGTGTGTATTTGGTTCATTTGTTGTCATTGGCATGGGTTTTTTTGGGTTTAACAATGGTTTCAGCCTTGCCTTTCAATTTTTGGATAGCCATGGTGTGATGGGATTCATCTTTGGTTGGGTTTTGGATTGCTGAAAGGTTTTGGATTTAGGTGAGGTGGTCTCAGGAAAATCCCAAGGGTCGGGGGTGGAGATGGTTTTCTCCAGGAAGCCCTAAATAGGTGGGTGGAGATTGGAAAATTCCTTAAGTGATGGTGAAGGGATTCAAGCTAGGTTTGGTTTTGTGATCTCGGGAGCGGTTTAGGTGAGATCAAAGTAGGTTGAGGGTGGAATTGCTTTAACCTATAGATTCCCTTGATTGTTTATGGATTGGTTTATCCCATGAGATACCACATTCATCCTTGGAATATGGCATGTGGGTGATTGGCTGAAATAAAGATTTGGTTCAACCCAATCTATGGTCATGTGGTATGTGGAAGTCCTTGACTTGGTTGGCTTTTGCATGTGTTAGTAAGATCTAATTTCCTCTTGTATTTTATGATTAAATGTACTTTTTATGATGTGGCTTTGATGGTTGTTTGTTGTATCATTGTTATTAATCTAATTATATGTTGGTTATAAGAATGGTTTCATGACATATTCAAGTTATGGTTCTTATCATGATTTGATTGGTAAATGAATGTTTATTGAATGGATGACCTAATAGATGTTATTTCAGCTATACTGAGAGGGCATTATACCTTCTTTATGATTCTCAAGTAAGTTTCATATCTCTTTGTTTAGATATGCATTCATGACATGTAGACTTGGTTAAGTCAATTCTAAAATACCCTCATCCCACATCTACCCAAGTAACTGACCAACCAGGGTAAATATGTGATGAGAGGACACTATAATGGGATTAAACCTCCTAATTCACCTTAAGTAAGTAGAATTGACGGAAACACACCATACAAACCCTCCACATTAGCAACAAAACTCCCAGGAGCCATCCTAACTACTCAGGGAACCAGCCTTGAGACCAACTAACATTTTAGTGAATCAAACCCCTGGATTCTCCCTTGATATGGACAAGGGTGCACTTGGGAGGATCTAGAAGCTCCCACAACAAGGGCAAGGGAGCTTATAGGGACTTTTTTCCCCAGTGTTGTGCCTACAACTTCGAGATTTCTACGACTTTTTGAGGGCTAGATCCCAAGTCGCCGCCCAAAAATCAATGATGGGATCATAAATGAAATATCACATTGGAACAAAGATACATTTGTAAAAACATCAACAAGGACTAGACTGGACCCCTACAAGGCATGGTAGGAATTTCGTCATACATGTCACAAAAATGAATGCTGCAGGTCTTAACAGCAAAACTGAGCATAGGGGTCTCATACTTATTTGAGAATCACTAAGAAGCATTGACGCCTCAACACATTAGTTGCAATTTCATCTATTAGGCCATAGATACATTGTTCATACTTTTGCAATTAAAAACATGATGAGAGACATACAAATACACTATCATAATACATGTTCATAACCAACATAATAACAACAAAAATACCAAGGAATTAACAACCATATAATCTACATATAAACCATTATAATACTCATGAATTAACAAGGTGAAATAACCTCATATTACTGATGCAAAGGCCAACCAGGTTTGGGACTTCCACAAACCACCCGACCATAGATTGACTGAACCAAATTTTCCTTTTAGCCAATCACCCCCGTGCCATATTCCAATCATGAATGTGAGACTTAAAACCAAACTCAACTAGGGCTTCCCAAGGCTACACCACATCACCCTCATTAATAGAACCAAGCTATACATAATCCATCCTGGATCACTAGGCCATAAAACAAGGATGGATGCCACCAAATTTCTCCTCCTACACCATGAATAATTTCCATGTCTCCTAGTGTATATGATTTACCGCAATTCACATCAGATCACTAAGACCCAACCGAGACTCCACCCTCTAGTTTTTACTGTATATCCTGTCATTCACTGGTAAGGATTCCTAGGCATAATCAAGGGCAACCAGCTCTAGGATTTACCGTATATCCCTCCATTAACTGGTCAAGGATTCCTAGGCACACCGAGGCACACAATACTTGTCTTTACCGCAACCCACATTCTAGTTCAGGGGTCACTAGGCCAATAGCTTTACCACAATCCACAGTATGGTTTAGGGATCACTAGGCCATGTTTTCTTTCTTTTGGAGATCCACCTCACCCAACTAAAAATCCGTCAAGAAATCCAGCTCAACGGAAATATGAGAACCCCATCACACCATGGCTATCTGAAAATGGCAAGGCTAGGTTGAAAACACTGCCACAGCTATAAAAACCCATGCCATGACAACAAAGAACCACATGCAATACCATGCATGCCCAATATAGCAAGGAAATCACACATGCAAATTGATACCTGCAAAGAATCCTGCTATAGGGACATGATCTTACTCTTCCTTGTTTACTCCTTCCTTCCTCTTGTCTTCTTTTCCTTCTTTGATCCAATACCAAAGTGCTCCAAGAAAACACAAGCGTCCAAGAGTGGGGGAGAGGGAGAGCTCCAAAATTGAACTGAAAAAAGGTAGCAACTAGTCCTCAAAAGCCTTTTTATTAATGAGGCCTCTATTTTCTTTGTTTTCCATTATTTTCCTTCATTTTCCCCCTCACATGTAATCTGTGACCTTTCACCTTCCTTTTCTCCTAATTTCCATTATTTTCATAAATAAATGTGCCAAAAATGTCATTTTTCCTTTCCAAAGCCTTTGCCAATTTCCTTAGCCATAATAAACCAATGAATGCCCACACTAGGATTTTTTTCCCAACATTCAGCTTGGAATAAGTTTCCTATCAAACTTGGTTATTATTTTTCCTTTATTAACTTTTATTACATGGAGTTTTCACCAGGGTTGGTACAACGCCCACCCCCCTGGGGGACTTTGTCCTTGGTGTTCAACCACACCTATACCTCAGCAAAACCACTAAAAAGAAAACATACTCCTATGGAGATTTATAACTTAGCTCGTTGTAGTATTTACAATGATCGCCTTGCTGATAAGTAAACCAACATGACAACATAGCATCATAATAACATGAAACCCATACCTCTTATTGTACCTTTACAACTTAGCTCGTTGTGGCATTTACATCCACATACATATGTACATATATCAAAACATCACCCAAACATATGAAAAATCATATACCAAACATCATACCAAAACTACTTTGCCTCAACCGACAAACAATGAAGGATACATAGCCCACCTTTGATTTGTCATCTCCCATATAGCTTCATTGTGCCCAAAGTGCTTCCACTACACTTTAAACTGCTCGATTGCTCGGTCCTGGAGCATGAGCATTTTTATTTGTAATATACACTATGGTTCGAGATAGAATTCTCCTTTTGACTCCACTTGCAATACAGACTATTGAATCACATGATCAACATATTTAACATACTTCTTAAGAAATGACACATGGAAAACATCATGGACTTTCACTGTCAGAGGTAGTGCAATTCGATATGCTACTGGTTTGATCCTCTAAATAATTTCAAAAGGTCCAAAAAATTGTTGTGCCAACTTGGCACATGATCCAATCCGCAAGGAGCTCTTCTTCGGTTTGATGCGTTAGTACACATGTTCCCCAACCTGAAACTCCTTGAACATTATGTTCCGATTTGCATAGCTCTTCTTCCTATCATGTTCTCCCTTTAGATTCTTCTTGATTACATGCATTTCTTGCTCCATCTCTTCCAACATGTCCGTTCTAATCAACACCATGTTCACCGGATTTCTCTAACTGATGGGAGTATCAGAGCTTTGGTGAAGAAAAAAGAAAAATGCAAATCCATTCATAGGCACTATTTCAGGGAAGGAGACTATCATATTCAAGGAAGATGTCTAACTCTATCAAGGGGGAGATCAAGCTTGAGGGAGCATCTAACTTCAAACCCTAGAAGAACAGGATTGACCTAATCCTCGAGAATAACAAGGTGTTAGACTTGGCTAAAGGAAATGTAAAGAAGCATACAAAAGAAGCCAGTGATGTCGACAAAGCGAAATTCAGGGATATAGAATTGGTGGCTATGACTCTGATGGTAGAAGGGATAAAAGACAGTCTTGTCCCATTCATAGCTAACATCGATCATGCTCATGAGATGTATGAAGCCTTGTCAAAGTTATTCACTATTAGTAACATTGGTCAAGTAACAAGTTTGAAGAATGAGTTGAGGACTAAGAAGATGACTAAAGAAGATATTGTGGAAACCTTCTTTGTGAAGATAACTAGACTCAGGGATGATCTCTTGGCCATTAACAAGATTGTATTGGAAATAGATAAGTATCGCATGTCTTTTCAGTTTTAGGCTCATTCATTATTTTAGTTTTGATTATGTTAAATACTAATCACCATTCTTCCTCTATTGATTAGGGAAAATATCGCAAGGAGGATCTCTCAAGACAAGGTTAGTCAAGAAACAAAGGTATGCTTTGAATTCATTGATTAAAAATATTATTCATTTGATGATCTATTATTAACCTTGTTATGACTAGCAGTATTGAATCCTAGTGATTCTTGTTTGGGTAATTTGTCTCTTGATAAATATACCCACCCCACTCTAATATGATTTGGTAGAACCCTAGACAAGTTTTAGAAAACCATAACCCAAGGGTATGCTATTGTGAATGTTTAAAACCCTAAACTAACTAGGGATATTGTGAAATGCTAGTTAAAGTCTTTATTGATGATTTCATATTTGGGATTTTGGTATCATCGGGAAATCTTAACTTGTTAGGATGGAATGATAAGGTCTGAAATCACGGAACCCTTGAAGTTTTGGTAATATAGGGTTTGTTATTTTTCCACATTGGAACCTAGCTCATTAGGGTCTAGTGGAATGTGTTATCACTCAGGTTGTCCCTAGGCTCCTTATAGGGATACGACCAAGGTAACCACAAACCAATATTTGGATTGCAGGTTCTCTCTCTTTATGGTTCAACTTTTGTTGATGATTTTAGGCTAGCTTTCCGGCTTCAAGGGAGTTTTGTTTGTGATTGGATGGAAGGTAGGATTCTCAAACAAAGAGGCAAGGTAAGGTGTGATAAGTTTCGAACCATTGGGCATGGAGTCACGGATTGAGGCTTGCTATTGCATTTTCTTGGTCACAGGGGAATTATGGAGCGGGATAGCCACACAGGATACAATTATCAATCTACTGAAAGTACGGAATGAAAATCGGGGATGAAAGGCAAAGGAGAATCATTTCATCATGCTGAAAAAGGGGAGAAATGGATGAATGGGATCCAGGAGTAGTTAAGAATTCCTAAACATGCATTCATATGTGAAAGAAACA
>APFE030862665.1:0-31424 GCA_000404065.3 Pinus taeda | reverse complement strand
TATATTTATATAAAAAAGTTTAAATCAAATCAAAATATTTTTAAAATTACAAAAAATATATATAGAAAAATTATGTTTTTTCAAACTGATATTTTTCTTTTTTGCTAAGGCAAGAGACGTTCCTTTCAATAATATTACTCGAAAAATAATTTACAAAATTTACAATAGTCCATCATCTCCTATGGACACCAAACAGGGTTGCTCGCCCCCCTGTGGCATGGCCCTTAGCCTTTGACTAAGACTCAACAAGGGAAGACGGGCCAAATAATAACCTAAAAAATTGTTACTATCCCAATCACCAATGGACCCAACAGTGGAAGAGAGATTTGTTTCTCGAAGACGTGTTGACTTTACCTCCCCGTCCCCACACACCTGCATCTAAATCCGATAGCCCAAAAACATATCACTTTGCCCTATAAGCTGGAATTCCATCTCGGCAAAAATTGACTTTTCCGAATAGTCGTACACTAGATAACGCTCCACCCCAACCAACCTGCTAGGTGAAATCGGACCGTTGATCAACGTCGTAACAATCAACAGACGAGCTCCACATCGCACTGTCGACTTGCCCGAGCTTTGCCGCGTGAGGAGGGCGGTTTCTCTCCTCCTCTTTCCTCCACGTGTCAACAAATGTATGGAGGCTCTTTTGATTGACATAAACTGCCTTACAACCGAAAGTGGTGCGATCAACCTTAAACCGTTTGGGACGTGGTATTTCCTTCCTCCTGGTAGAACCATGGTGAAAATAGTTGTCTTCACTATCTCGAACCCCATTCAAGATCAGAAGAGATTTGAGCACGCCGATCCACTCTGCCTTGTCGTGGGTAATGTATCTGCACCCATGATTTGTATTGAACTTGTTGGATTGAAGCTAGTTGCTTGGCTTAAGCTAGTGAATCGTGAGACTGCTTTTTAAGTGCAGCTGAAGCCTGCCTTCATATGCCTTCCACCAACCTGTTTGATTAAAGAGGGGAGATCCAACTGAGGATAGCTCATTGAGTCATTTCATTATCAGTTGAAACCCAAAAAACTTCTCTATCCTCTTTCGCAAGTTTGAGACTAAGATTTTTCACGTTGTCAAATGGCATTACTTGCCACCCTGTCACCACTTTGGTTTCCTTGCAACTGAACCCTTTGTTGGCCAAGAAATCGGCCAACTTATTAGCTTTCCTGTGCACATGATTGAACCTGACAGAGAAAAGCCCCTGAACGTGACTTTGTATTCTTTGGAAAACCCAAATTAACTTCCAGTGCTCAGAGAATTTCTCAGGCTTTGAACCACAGTTGATTCTTTTAACTGAGTTAATCACCATCTCCAAGTTAGCTTCGATGATCGTGTTGTGGTAGTTTTCCTGTTTCAACAAATCTAAACATTGCTCCATTGCCATTAATTCCACCATGCTATTGGTCGCTCTTCCTAAATGGCAATGGAACAGAGAGAGGATGTTACCTACTTCATCCCAAAGAGCTCCCCCAAAGCCCACTATTCTAGGGTTGCCTTTGGAGGCTACATCTATGTTGAATTTCAAAAAACCTCTTGGAGGAGGTTGCCAATATTATTTTTCAGACTCCCTTTTTCTTACACTTTTGTACTGGGTTAGAGGGGTGATCCCCTCTAGACCTAACAGCATTAGAGTTCTCAAGTATGCTCCTGTGGGGGGATTTTTAGGAATATTCTTGACTATTGAGATGACCATCTCCTTGTTCTACTTTAAGATCTGATCAAATAGGTGAGAAGCAGGATTCTTTTCATTTTTAAATATTCTCTTGTTCCATTCTTTCCATATGTTCCAAATAATAAAACTTGGCATGAGAGGCCAAGCTAGGTGGAGAACATCATTATTTGAGAAATTTCTCCTCCATCTATTAAGGGTGTTGGTAATACCCACTTTATCCCTATCCTACTATTTAAAGATATTGGCAGAAGCATCCCACAGTCTGGAAGTGAAATTACAGCTGTTGAGAAGATGTTCCATAGTTTCCTCTTGGGCCTTACAGAGCTGGCATATAGAAGGACCAAATATTCCCCTCTTTCAAATGTTATCCCAGGTTAAGATTTTATTTTGCAGAACCAACCACATGAAGAGTTTAATATTCATCCAACCTTGATGTCTCCAGAGGTTTGGTGAGGTTTTTTTCAGAGCCTGGGTAACCAGCTCAAGGAGAATACCTTTTGCCTTCTTAATGTTGAAGATGCATTTACCGTTGTTTCCCAATCTGAGTTGGTCTTGCCCTTCAGACACCAAGATCATACGTTATTCCACTATTTGACCAAGAGCCTCAACTTTTGTTTCCAGCATTATATCATTCTTGTAGTTTATCTCCTTCCAAGTCCTCCATTTCCCGGTGTTGTGGGTATAATACCAAAAATATTTCACTCTAGTCAGACCTTGGGTGTCTGTTTCATGCGTAAGGTCCCAAAACTCCTCTCTTAACAATTTTGTTTCTTTTTGCCATTTTTCCTCCCAGAAAAGAGCAAGGTCTCCATGTTTGATTTCCCAAAAGCTATTTTGTTGAACCAAACCTTTGTTCCCCCAGGCTTTATTCCGGATGGTAGAGCCTTTAATGTTACCAGACATCCTTATGATATTAGAGTGATGCCAGGGATTTTTAACCCACCTCGACCTGATTTTGGGCCCTAGTAACTTACTTAGGATCTCTTGGTCATCTAGGCCGAGACTCCCATGATTCTTGGGTTTACAATTTTTTTTCCCAAGAGACCAAGGCCCACTTCTTTCTAGCGTCCTCCCTACCCCAGACAAAGTCTCTGTGGATGTTTCTGAATTGTTGTAGTACTCCCTGAGGGGCTGGAAGTGATGATAGCATGAAAACTAGAATTGATTGGAGCACCGCCTTTGTCAGCATGAGTTTGCCTGCTATGTTTAAGGATCAGCTTGACCAACTTTTGACTTTATCCTGCATTTTGTTGAACAACGGTTCCCAAATGCTTTTTTGCAAGGGCTTTGTCGTGAGAGGAATTCCTAAATACTTTGAAGGGAGGGAGTCCCTATGAATGCCAAGAGTTCTACAGATATTTCTTTGAATAACAATATGAGTATTAAAGAAAAAAAAATTAGATTTGGAGAGGTTAACTTCCATACCTGAAGCCAAGGAAAAATCATACAAAATTTGTTTGTATGCTCGTGCCTCTTTGATGGTGGGGATACCTTTTAACATGGTTTCATCAAAAAATTGTTGATGAGTCAAAGCCTAACCATTCTCCTTTAGTGGAAGACCTTCATTTTTTCTCGTAAGACTAGCATGCTTGATAGACCGGCCAAGACCTTCCATCATGAGTATGAATAGGAAGGGAGAAAGTGGATCCCCTTGCCTCAGCCCTCTTGAAGGAAGAAAAATTTCGGAGGGAGAGCCATTAACAAAAATTGAAACGCTGGAGGAGGTTACCAAGGCCATTACCCATCTGATCCAGTTGTGATCAAAACCAAACGCCTTTAACACTTGCCTGATATAGGACCAGTTCACTTTGTCCTAAGATTTTGCTATATCCAGTTGCAGGATCATACCAGCTCTTCTTGTGCTGGTTAAAAAGTGAACCACCTCATGAGCTTGAATAATATTGTCCAGAATTTGTCTGCCTTCAACATATCTTGATTTTCCCCCCAAAATTAGAACAGGTAGCAAAGTTTTAAGTCTATTGGCCATAACGTTGGATATTATCTTGTATCCAGATTTTAAAGTGCTACGGGTCTATACCTGTCTGGTGTTTGAACATTTTCCTATTTAGGGATCAGGGAGATGAAGGAGGTGTTGAGAGCTTCCGAGATACTTCTGTTTGTCTTGGAGTCTTCCACCACATTCAAAATATCCATTTCCACAATATTCCATCAAGCTTTAAATAAATCAACATTAAATCCATCCAGGACTGGTGCTTTGCCATTCTGAATTTTGTTGAGAATTTCCCTAACCTCTACTTCAGTCACTAGTAGATTGAGGTTGAAATTGTCCTCTCTAGACACCAGCTTAGGTATATGCTTTATCAAGTCCTTGATATGATGATCTCTTTCTGTATTACTTTCCCTAGCTATTTCTCTGAAGTGTTGAACTAGCTCCACTTATATCTCCTCATGAGTTTGTAGGAGCTGTCCATCCTCCTTTATTATTGCATAAATTCTACTGTGTTCTCTATTCACCATGGTGGATCTGTGAAAATTTTTTGTGTTACGCTCCCCTTATTTTAGCTGTTGGACACTAGATTTTTGTTTCCAGAATATTTCCTCTTGTTTACACAAGTTTTCCCAGTCTTTTTGATGTTTCTCCCCTAGATCATTTTTTTCGTTATAGAAACCTTTCAAGATCATAGCTTGGTTGAGTATCTACATTTTGATTTCAACTGATTTATTTTCCACAAAGATATTGCCAAAATCTTTCTTATTCCATTCCTTGAGCCTCATTTTTATGTGCTTTAATATTTTATGAAGCATGAACTTTCTGGTTCCCTGAATTTGAAGATCTTCTACCCACCATTTTCTAAGATTACTGATGAAATTTGGGTGTGAAAGCCAAATATTTTCAAATCTGAAAGGTCTGTTTCGGGGGGTACCTATACCCTGGATCACCATTTGAATTGGCCAGTGGTCTAAGCCTCCAATGGGAAGAACACTTGCTGCATATTTCCTTTTCTAATAGCATTAGATCCTCAGAGATGATGAGTCTATCTAATTTGGATGTTACCTAAGACTCCCCTTGTGACACCCCCAAGCCTACGGTAGTATTTCAACTACTCTTGGCGAGGTGCGGCACCACCGAACACTTTCCTTTCATCAATACTTATGTTTGTGGACTATGCCTAACCACTTATCCTAATTAGTTTGTGTTTCTCAACCAAGTAATTACTAATGTTCCTTTATACCAATGAACACCCATACACATTCATTAACATCAACAAGTATACATGAAGAACACAATTTCATAGTATAAAGGGAGGGGCAACTCCCTGAGTAATGAGTCTACCCAATAATATATTATACAGTCTCTTACAAGTTACAAGCTTTACAGGTATAATTGGAAACCCCAAGTTTCATACTTAGCCAAATTTACAATCTTCGGAAAAGCTCGATTGCCTAGCTCGTCGGCACCTCAACACGGTCACCGCACGACTCACCAACCCTTTGTTCACCTTGTTGCACGATTGTGTTGTTTTACCGACTTGAGCGTGCCTCCGAGTTGCCACACATGGGCGCCTCTACCTGAGATACACCTCCATCCACAATCACAACACTTCACCAAAAGTCACACCATGGACAATTGCTCAAGGGGTGGGCGCTCACCCTAGTCACCCGAAAACCCATGCCAAGTCATTGCACAAACCGGGCGCTCACAATTGTTTCACCATTGGCTGCTTCTACACATCACCCAAGAGCCACACACATCGTGCATTCCTTTCTCCAACTGGCGGGTGGCCCTGCCCGTGCCCTTCACCGAAAACCAAGATAAGTGTTCACCTTCATGCATCCTTGCCCAAGAATGAGCGCATCACCAACCTGTGCCTTCCTTATTTGCATCCATGCACTTAGACCTGCACCTTTCTCCTTTTCATGAGTAAATATGCTTGTGTTGAGCGATTTTCAAATGAACTCATCGCAACCCTTGTTTAAGCGGGTGGCAGGGTGAATTAGCCTACCCGGTTGACTCGTCCTCCATGCCTTACGTACCCACACTTCTCCACAATTCACCCGTCAGCTTTCTCACCAAGTGTGGTCAACCCATGGGTTGAGCTAACTACTCCCCACGCATATAAACTCAGCTCACCCTCCTCTTATGCGCATAACACATTGCACAAGTCTAATCTCGCACCTTGTTATAGACATTTTTTGCCACTTCAACCCCAGTCATAAATGTCCATAAACCAAAGGCTCCTAAGTCCCTAAAAGTGTTGCTTCACTCCCTAAAGGAACAAGGTCAGCTGATTAATCATCTCCCAGAAGTTCTCCACATAAAATTGCTCAGAACTGGTCAAAACTTGACCATACAGAACACCCAGTGTAGAGAGTGTGATGCATCTCACCTACTTAATGTAAAGGGTGCGATGCATACTAGAAAGCTCTTCTGTAGGGTGCGATGGGCGAGAATGACAAATGGTAGAGACAGTTTGCGAGGTGGAGGATCATAGAATCTTCCAGAAACTTCTCCTCTAACACTTGCCTCTCTGAATTTTCCTAGGGATGAGTAAGAGATCATCAATCTCTAATTGGAATCAAGAACTATCAGAGAGAGGTCACTAATCAAAATCCCAGAAGTTGACTCAACCCCCTACAATCATCTATATATGGATCCCTCATCACAGAGATCCAAAGGCTGGAATCTTGTATCTGTAAGGAAGTGTTGTTGGTTTCCTGGTGCAACATCATAATGTTGGGTGATCTAAGCTTTACATGAGGCGAAGAAGGGCGTTCTTGCTGGAGGATGATGCTAGGTCAGAACAATTGGTTGTAATTCTCTTTTCTATTCTTCATATTAATAAAGCCATTCAATTTTTCCTCCACATTCTTGTATATTTGATGATATATGCATTTGTGTGGTCAATACATATCTGGCTCTATATTGTTTATGATTGTAGATCTTTGTTCTTTAATAGTATTATGCTGCTTTGATTCCACAGGTTCTCTTTGAAGCTGGGTAGACGAAGAAGAAGTGGAAAAGATCTATCAGAAAGGAGAGGAACCAAGCAAGGAACGAAGCGCAAGACTGAGGTTTGTGTCCTTTGTTCCCCTCTTATCTACTTCTCATAAAGGAAAGCGAAAGTACTTTTTGTTTGTTTGTTTCTAAGATAACTACCAATCTTAGTGGGACTAGCAGCTTCGAGTGGACACTAGATTTCTCGATTAAAAAATGGTGACTCCGCTGGGGAGCGAATAGATTGTTTGTTAGTCTATATTTTTTTGTTTTATAAACTTACATACGGAGCCTAAAGTCAAGCTAGCTAGCCTTCAAACTGCATTTGCTATGCATGTGAAAAGTAGATCAATGCTACTTCAGTCTATCTCCGGGTTTTGTTTATAAATTGAACAATCAATATGTAAACACTCTAATTGCCGTAGTGGTGCCTCTAGTAACCTCATTAGATCAGTCCCTATGATTTATATTTACTGAACATCACTTTCTCAGCCTAAATCCATGAACTGAGCTACAAATTGTGACCAAATACCAAGTAAAAGTCTTGCACTGGTACCATCGTAGCCTCTCTCCAAGGAAGTCTATATGCATCGCACCACGCGTGTGCAGTAGGTGAGATGCATACTTGATTCCCTGTGTAACAGGTGCGATGGTCAGAGAAGGTTAATTTTCCCTTCAGAATTTGGTTTTTCTTCACTCTCTTCAACTCTAATCAAGAGTTTTGTTGTCTATGATCAGTGTATCTCTGTGGAAACCCCCTTCCTTTCCATCATTCCACCTCCATTGTGCAAATAACTGTAATTTTTTTATGTATTGTGCACCATTTTCAGTTCTCTTTTACAAAGAAGTAACGTAATCAGACTGTCGTTTCTTGATTTGGAAGTGTCGCAAGTGTCATTTTTAGTCATAGAAGAAAATCCTATTGTTCTTGATGGTCGATTATACTGTTACTCTTGTATGTGATTTGAATTAGTATTTTTTCAAGTATCGAAAACTATTTTCAATTCGAAATTGCAAAGTGTCGTCATTATCTTCACTTCGTTTTGAAGAGAATTTTTTTAGTATTGTCACTTTGAAAAGATAATTCAGATTTCTACTTACCATTCTTCTTCTCATTCACACATTAAGAAGGCTGAAAACAAATACATGCATCTGCATTTGCATCTAGACTGCTTATTGGTTTGATTTAGGACAATGCATTTAGTGTGTGCTCTGTGCTATTTCTTGAAAGTATCCTTAGTTCTCTTTCCTTAGTAGCTAGGATTTTCATTGCAAAAGAAGATTGAACGATTGTTTATCATCTTAGACTACATTTTAGGAATTGTATATCTACATCACGCAGTGAACCTGAAAGGCAAATTCTTAAGCAAGATCAACTATAAAATAAATTCAATGAACATAAAAACGCTTTGGAACCTAACGCACAACATTTAGAAGTCTAGGCTAGAGACGTATTCCGATGTCATTAAGCTTGGTAACTATCACTTTCATTGATTCCTCCTCTTTGAGACGACAACTGAAAGTATGGACTTGTGCTCCCACGTACCGTTGAGTATATATTAGGAGACCACAATAGGCTATATCCTTTATCCTTAGGAAGTCATGTCTGTCGCCCTATCGATCGCAATGCACTGAACATAGCATTTGGGAAGATTGACTGCCGTACTGTAAAACGTATTCTCCAGTTTTGCGATTGGTTTGGTAATCCCTCTATCTAGATTTCCAGAGTAGTCTCTTTCATTCCTTTTCAGACTCCTTAAAGGAAAAGGTCCATCTGAGCACTTGTCACTTCAGGCTCATTAAAAATCGAAGGCGACTAGAGTCATCTTTTGTTTTTTATCGACCCTTAGAAATTGAAAAAACAAGTTGTGTCAAAGCATCTAAAATTTATTTTAATCGGAATAACATCATATTTCGCTTGTTGGTCTTTAGGTTGAGAAAAATGGAGTCTACCAGTGAAGGATTTCCCCTTAGGGGAAATCCTAGTCCTTTATGCTCCTGGGGAGATATTGGTGCACCCCATATGGCCACATTGTCACTTCCAGGGTTGATGATTGGCTTGCCCATATGGCTCTTCTCTACCTCTAACATTTAGAATACCGTAATTCCTGAATAATCAAGTCAGAAACCAGATGATACTAGAGTTACCCCTCAACCTTCTACTTCGTCCACTTCTCCCTCTCCTCCTTCCTCTTTGCTTGATGAAGCTAGTAAAACTGAAATAAAGTAACTAAGAAGGAGAACAAGGGGAAGGAGAAGAAGGAAAAGAAGAAGAAGGAACCAAAGGCAAAAAGGGGCAACTATGCATCATCTAGCGAAAATCCACACACTGCACCATCCAAGCCTAAATCTCCATATGTCATTTGTAGAGGAGACCACTATCATCGTGATTATCCTTACATCTCTCAGATCTTAAGGGACTAGTCTCCTCATTTTCAAAATCCGGTATCATCAACCTCCAATCATGTTGAAAGTACACCATCAACTAATCAAAGTGAAGTATTTGGACAAAAAATGAAATGAAAATTTCCTTCTAAACTGTGTGAGGGTGATCACGTTGTCCACCATTTTTCCTTCCTAGATGAAGCTAAAAGAGTTTTGGATAACCATCTGGCTTCACCTCTACGACTTCCTCTTGGATATAAGAAACTCTTGCCGAGTCCATCACTGGTTGAAAATCTGAATGACACACCATTATGGTTGTTCGAAGCATCTATCATGGAAGATAAACCCTCTAAATCCATAGCAGATGAAAGCCAAAAGGTCGAGGTAGCAGTTGACCCAGTCTTGCCTTCAGAAGGTCCATCTTCAGATGATACAGTCACCAGAGAGAATAAGAACGACACCATTCAAATTCTTTTCATAAACACAGACTCCGATGAACATGGGGGTAGTCTACCCGTTCCTTTACCGCGGGAAGGAAGTTCATCAGAGTCGTGTCCGGCCGTTTATTCGGTCCCACCTCCAAGCAACCTAGTCATTTCCTTCGATTGGAATTTACTAGGTATACCCTGTTTATTTTCTAGTGTACCATTCCGAATCATTGTACAAGCTTACAGGATGGTCCTGGCTGGTACGATCATAGATGAAGGGGCTTCTGTGAGTATTCTTTCCTCAACTACTTGGAAAGCACTTGGCTTGCCACCGCTTCTACTTGAGATGAGAAATCTGACAGGCTTTGACAAAGGAGCCAGTTGAACGTTAGGGATCCTTCCCAATGTGCCCATAACGTTGAGAAGGAAACCTATTTCTATGAACGTAATGGTAGTCCAAGGACCTCTAGATTATAATCTACTCCTTGGGTGCGACTATATTTATAGCATGGGAGACATTGTCTCCTCACTCTTTAGAGTAATGTGTTTTCCACATGAAGGCCAAGTGGTCCAACTCGTAGACCAGCTTACGTTCCCTGGCTCACACATAGCTAATAGTCAAATTCCATCCCTAAATGGTCTTTTCACACAAGGAATGTCTCATCAATCTCCAGTCTGTCCACCTAAAGGGCACGAGTGGTTCAGGAGGACATGACTGAAACCTATGGGGGATGCACCCTTGCCTGCTCCGGTAGAGAAACTCTAGGTATAGAGTAGGTTTCCATGAAGGGAAATGACTGGTCTGATATGCGTCCATAGAGGAAGAGGGAATTAGACCAGAATAAGGTTCCTTCATCAAGGTTAGGTGGTTGGGATTCAGAAGCACCATTGTCTAGATGGACTAAGCCAGGAAGTGTTTCTATTTTCTCTGTGGATGGAACTATCTTACAGATGGGAGAACTTCTAAATGGTAGACAGGAAATTTTTCACTATACCTAGGGGCATGCAAACCTTTTGCATGCGAGCGAAGAGTGACCATTTATTTTATTAGTTTTTAGATTCTCAAACCCTTTAAACTCATAGGATTGGTCGTTCCTAACTTGCATAAAGAAAGGATGCGGGGCAAAGCTTTGAAAGGTGCAAGCTCCATAAAAAATGGAATCTATAGATGAGATATCCTTATTATATGACTGGCACGAGCAGTTTTTATGTCGAGTTCAAGCTCGTTAAAAATTAAATCTAAGAAATGAGCAAATGTTTCCCCCGAAGTTTAAGCCCATTAAAAAATGAACCAATTTCTAGTAAATAACCATTCTGAATGCATTATCATTAGATTTTGAGCCTTGGTCATGTTCTCATCATCACCTCCACTCTATTTTAGCTGATCATATGCCTCCATTTGATTGTTTACCCTTTTGAGGAACAACTGCGATGAGTGACCTTGCTAGCCATCCTTGTGACATTTCCATGATTGGAAAATTCCAAACCTTACCTGGAATCAACTGCTATCCGAAATTATCACTCGTTCCTCAAAAAACGAGTCTCCTTTAAGCTCTCTTCACCTCACTCATAAAATATGAAACGATTGTCGAGCAATTGGCGTCTCCAGGTCGTTAAATTCATCGGAAGTGTTATCCCTCCTCTAGATTTTAATCTTTTTGGACCTGAGGGATTATTACACAAAAAGATCGATTGTTTGTCTTGTTCGGCTCATTAAAACTATCGAAAATTTATCCCTTTCGTATTATTTTATGCCTTCTCTGACTTAAGGGATTATATGACGAGAAAAAATCATTGGAGTTTCCTTTCCATCCCTTTTCAGACTCTCTAAAATTGAAAAAGGACCAAGTTATTATTGTCGTTAAACTCGTTAAAATCAATAGCGAAAAACTTGTCCAAATGGACGAGAACAACTTTCACTGTCGCTAGGCTCATTAAAACATAGCGACGTGTTCACCTGAAGGGTGGATTATAGAAGAAGAATATGTTATCCTCCTCAAGCTTGATAAAAATAAAGAGGTGCTGGTTAGCAATGACTGGGGAAAAATTGGGAAGAAAACTTGAAGAAACTTTATTGGTAGCAAGTCGCTCTTGAACATGACACTTTCACGCCATGTCTGAGTCAGGTTGGGTTATTCCGTTCAACGGTCATATAACCATTGGTTCATCACACCATCCATTTTTGGGATTAATGCTACCAATCCATTGACAGTATCGCCAATATGTTCAAGAGAAGTTTCTTAGAGAATTCTCCTGTGTCTCATAAGCTACAATAGATTCACGCTCCATTCTTTCATGACCGCCACCCTAAACCCTATATCATCAGATCATTTTCACCTCCAAAATCATTTGCTCCATTCTGTCTCATAGATGTGGGATTCATTAAGGCCCTCCTACGATGGGTCAATTCTTGTCGACATTAGATCATTATCCGAGAAGTCAACCTAAGAACAACCCCTTTCAGTACTTTGAAGCTTACATGCCTCAATGGCAAGTTTCTTACTTTCGACAACAAGTTTACATTAATGGCCTTTGACCGAGAGATTTTACGTGGTGTTTGACGCCAAGCCCCTTTTTCTCACCACGTGAATTGTATTGTAGTACCTTGAGGGTCATTGTCATTATTGGTGATTCCTCTCACGCCTGTTAAGAACTTACATCAATGGTTGGTAATCAAGCGATGACTTTGTATGTTCGAGTCCAGAACATCTTTCACATGGATCTACTTGTACTCCGAGTGAATATTGAATGAGTTTTGAATACCCCAGATCTATTTTCATCCATTCGGGCTGCGATATATTTAGGAATGTAAATAAATTAAATGTACATCATTGCCGAATAGATGATCATACAAATCAAAGGATGATGACTCCGTCTGAATCATCAGTCTGCTACACAGAGAATTGTCTGTCCTATGTACATGAAAATGATTTATAAAGCCCGCCTCAGCTAGATCATGAAAAAAATTATGAATATAATGTATTGTATTTTATCTTATTACAGGTCACCTTTGAGCTTGAAAAAACTTTGGATCCTCATGATAAATCATTTCACCTGACACCAAAAGATTAACGACCTCATACTTTCGGGGGCAACTGTTATAGACATTTTTGGGCATTGCAACCCCAATCATAAATGTCCATAAATGAAAGGATCCTAAGTCCCTAAAAGTGTTTCTTCACTCCCTAAAGGAACCAGGTCAGCTGATTACATGATCTCCGAGAAGTTCTCCACAGAAAACCTCTTAGAACTGGTCAAAACTACACCATACATAATGCCCAGTTTAAAGGGTGTGATGCACCTCACCTACTCAGTGTAAAGGGTTCGATGCATAATGGAAAGCCCTTCTGTAGGGTGCGATGGGCGAGAATGTACAAATGGCAGAGACAGTTTCCGAGGTGGAGGATCATAGAATCTTCCAGAAACTTCTCCTCTGACACTTGCCTCTCTAAATTCACCAAGGGATGAGTAAGAGATCATCAATCTCCAAGTGGAATCAAGAACTATCAAAGAGAGGACACTAATCAAAATCCTAGAAGATGACTCACCCCCCTACAATCATCTATATATGGATCCCTCATCACAGAGATCCGGAGGCTAGAATATTGTATCTTGTAAGGAAGTTTTGTTGGTTTCCTGGTTCAACATCATAATGTTAGGTGATCTAAGCTTTACATGAGGTGAAGAAGGGCTTTCTTGCTGGAGGATGATCCTGGGTTAGAACAATTGGTTGCAATCCTCTTTGCTATTCTTGATATTAATAAATCTATTCAAGTTTTCCTCCACATTCTTGTATATTTGATGATATATGCATTTGTGTGGTCAATACATATCTGGTCTTGTATTGCTTATGATTGTAGATCTTTGTTCCTCAATAGTGTTATGCTGGTTTGATTCCATAGGTGTTCTTTGAAGCTCGGTAGACGAAGAAGAAGTGACAACGATCTATCAAAAAGGAGAGGAACAAAGCACGGAACCAAGCGCAAGACTAAGGTTGGTGTCCTTTGTTCCCCTCTTATCTACTTCTCATAAAGAAAAGAAAAAGTAGTTTTAGTTTATTTGTTTCTAAGATATCTACCAGTCTTAGTGGGACTAGCAGCTCCAAGTGGACACTAGATTTCCTAATAACACACCTCTTCTAAACCGCGATGCTCGTTGAAGCCTCCAACCACATTCACATTTTGGGTGGAACGTGTTCAGGACTACAAGTCCTTACATCCTCCTCCACCTGAAGTCATTGTCATCCTCGACAACATACGATCTTGGTAGCCATCCACCAAGATCAACAATGTCTATCTCATCATCAATCCATGATGTTAACTCCTCCACATACTGCAAACATGCCTGCAACATATGTGGAATTACTAGCTCCACCATGTGTCGTCCTCATCTTGTGAATTTTCATCCTTCCTGCTTGCCTGATGTCAACATCTCTCTGGTACACTTGTAGCCCCCATGAGTTGAACTAGTCGAGTGATCAGTCCAACTGTCACACTCAAATCATAAGAATGTCCATCCTTATGCATTCACCAGTCTATCTCAGATTCTGCCACATCATGGACTCACCAAGAGTCTCAGCACCATGCTCAGGTCCATGGAACTCCATCCCATCTGTAACATGTCATGATGCTTGGTGCCAAGCCATCCCTACACCATCTTTCATACTTGCTCAATCTGTTTTAAGGACTCACTGTCATGAGCAGCTAACAATGAGCCCCATCTTCTTTCCCATCTAGTAAGATGTGGAGGGAGTAGAGCCTAAAGGCTCACCCTCACTAATCATCTCAATTCATTTGTCAGTACCTTCTATCTCCATTCTCTACAGATAAGTGACCCGATCCTCCTCCCGGACATTCGGCCTCACATATGCCTCATCATCATCATCATCATCCTCGACCACTTCTAGCCTTCTTGACACATCAAAGATACTATCTGAAAGAGTCCTGATGACCAATGACTACTCGGTAAGCTTTTTCTCAACCATAGACAACCTTTACAAGGGGCTCTCCATGCATGTCCCTTCTCGAACTTGCCTTGTGGGCTCTTTCCAAGAGCACAACGTTTACAAACACCATTTGAAAATTCAATGGCTAGAAATCCTTTAAGCATCCCTTGCTTGCTAAGTTTCTACATATATATGAAATTGAAGTGCCCAAATCTCTTGTGCCAAATCCTACTTTCTTCATTTGCACGCATAAGTAGAAGAATAGAATATGATGTTCGCATTATGATTCAAGTGTTGTCCTTGATGGCAACTTACTCAGAGGTTTGATACAGGTGATGGCAACTTAATCAGATGACAGATCAGAATGCAGCAAGTCAAGAGAGAGGTATACGCAGGTTGACCAAGACGAAAGTGCATATATACGTGGGTTAGCGGAGCAGAAGGCGCGTACGCATATACATGCGGGTTCAAAGAGGGAAAGACGCGTACATTTCGAAAACCATGGTTTTGGTCCGTGGTATTTCGTCCATAGTATTTGGTACAAAGTGACGACCCCAGGTATTGGGTCCAAGTTATTGGTTCTACATGGTTTTGGATCATGGTATTGAAAGAATCCTAAACCTATATAAGGAGAAGATCATTAGGCCAAGAAAAGGGGCAAGAGTGTGTGAAAGAGTGAGCAAGTGATGAACATCTGATAAAGTGTGAGATCTAGATGTTGGTTATGGGTTGGTGATGCCTTGCTTGATCTGAACCAAGGAGGCACTCATGTGAAGGATGATGAATGATGGATTGGGATCTCAAGGCTTGGAATGATTATCTTTATATGGTTTGAGTATGGATAGACTAGATCTATTGACGCATGTTTATGAATGTTATGATCTGGGTATGTTCTGATGTCTGAAATAGATGCAAGGTTATGAGGTAGAATTTGCAGATCTGTACGCTGGTTGCATTTGGTAAAAGCGCGTATACACGTAGGTTGGGTTAGTCCAAGTAGCATATACAATATGAAGTATGATATTTGAAGTTGCTATTGGATCTGGTTGTTGTTGCTGAGTTATGTAGTCTGTGACTGTGTTTCAGTATTGGATGATTCAGAGATTGATGATGCAGGTTGTATTGCAATGGTGATTGTTTTATAGATCCTCTATGAAAATGTATGAAATGTGGTCCCTGGATGATTGTAGGTCGGAACCTACGTACTGGTAAACATATTGGCCAGTACAAGAGCCAAGGGGGTTGTTGCTCCCTTCCAGGAGAAGCTGGAAAATGAGTGAGGTTGGAGCCTTCAGTAGGCCAACGCCTATGTACTAGTAAATGGAATGGCTAGTACAAAAGCTAAGAAGGTTGTAGCCTTCTGCAGGTAGTAGCTTGCGTACTGGTAAAGGACTGCACCAGTACATTGTAAAAGAAGTTTCTTATTAAAGGAAGATAGAATCAAATTGCAGCAGGTGGTTTTCACCCACATTGGGTTTCCACCTTATATCATGGTGTTCATGTGTGCTCTTTATGTGTGATGATCTATTCTGTTTACTGTTCATATGGTTAATGATGTTTTGATGCATTCATTGAAGATAAACTCACTAAATGATAAAGGTTACTGAATGTAGGCTAGTTTCTTTTAACACAGTCGTGTATATACGCGGATATCCTTAACAGAAGTCACGTATGTGAATCTATGTGTGAAAATGAAGAAGCATATGATTTGCTAATATTGATTCATCCCCCCCTCTCAGTATTATTTCCAACAATTGGTATCAGAGCAGGTCCTTTGGTAGAAGCTTGATCGATTGAAGGAGATCTGTAGAAGAATGGGAAAGAAAGCGCGTCAAAAGAGGAAGATAGCTCAAAGGAAAGATGACAGCCTGTCGGTGAGTGGAAGCAAGTATTCAGATCCTAAATCACCTCAGATTGAAGATGGACAAGCAAATGAAGCATCAGATAAAATCATAGATCAAGAAGATCTACCTAGCAAAAGGGAGAGTTCCCTCAAAGAAGAAATTATCAGCTTAAAAGTTCAGCTGGATTGTGCCTTCACAGTTCGCCAAATGCTGCAGGTGCTGAATGAAGAGCAAGAAAATGAGATTCTCAAACTAAGGCAACAAGTGGAAGAAGGAAGAAAGTCTGAAGAAACTTTGAAGAAGCAATGTCTGGAAAAGGAAGAACAACATCAGCATGAGGTAAATATCTTGAAAAGTAAATTAGAAGAGAAGGATAAACTATTGTGATTTCATGATAGTACTAAGATTTTGGATGATATTATGAGTAGTTAACGGTCTCCTGCTATCAAAACTGGTCTTGGTTTTCATGAATCTATTGAAGGTGAATCTAGTTCACAAAGTAAGACAAGGGACTCTAATGCAAAATTTGAAATCCCCAACAAGAATATGAGAGGTCAATCCCATCAGCAACCAAGGAAAGAAATTCCTCAAAGAAAATCTTTTTATGGAAGTGATAGACGATTATTCCCTCCAATGAATGATGTTGAATGTTATGTATGTCATAATCATGGACATGTTGCAGCTAGATGTAGAAGTAGAATGGTTCAAGACCATCACACAGAAAGATCATCACATTCCAGGTACTTTAATGGATATTGCTTTGCTTGCAATATGTTTGGTCACAGAGCTGTTGATTGCAATAGAAGGAATATGAGACATGTAAGATGTTATGCATGTTACAAAATTGGACACATAGCAAAGGAATGCAAGACTATATTGTGGACACCAAACCAAAAGAAGAAAACATCATCATTTTTGAAGATATGGAGGAAAAAGGAAGTACAGCCAGAAAGATGTGGCATAGCAGAGTACACAGATATGACAAATTCAAAGAAAGCTGGAAGTGAGGAACATCAGTGTTCCAAATTGCATACGCTAATATAATGAAGATATGTCACGTATATACGCGAGTTATATGCTGCAGAGTCGCGTATATGATTTTCTGAAAGATAGCAGCAGTATAGAAGTCTGAAATGGTTCAGTCATGATATGAAATGGTTGGCACAGGCTCAGGGGGAGCATATACCTCAAATAATGCATTGTTGGCATTATGATTAGAAGTTGTTGATAAAGCTTATGTAGCTAAATGATACATCTTGTTGTTTGATCAAAAGAATGGATTGCAGGTTATAGATATGGATGCTAAATGCTTATAATGAAGATCATATGGTAGCTGCTGATAACTATCATGGTCTTCTTTAGGTCCTTGGTCCTTGTGAGTCATATGATGTATTTTTGTTACCCCAATATGCATGGGATGGATGATGTAATGAGTCATGTATAAACTTTTGGTATATCCTCATTGGGTTGGATGGATGAGTCAATATTTGTATATCCTCACTTGGTTGAGAGATAGATGTATTTATGAGTCTTTGGTGAGAGGAAGTTCATTCATAATAGATTCATGTTCTCCTTGTAGAACATCTTTTTGCAGATCTTGCCTACAGTCAGGGGGACCATGGACAGATTTGTACACCTTGGCATATACAAAGGGGGAGCTCAATCTGAAACTTCAGCATGTACTCAGGGGGAGTATGGACAATAGAATGTTTATCAAAGAAGAGAATATCTTGGTCCGCCCTTTTCGCTTGATGTCAAAGGGGGAGAGTGACTTGGTATAGTGGTTTCCATCAAGTCCAAAGGGGGAGATTTTTGGCATTATGATTCAGGTGTTGTCCTTGATGGAAACTCACTCAGAGGTTTGATACAGGTGATGGCAACATAATCAGATGACATATCAGAATGCAGCAAGTCAAGAGAGAGGTATATGCAGGTTGACCATGACGAAAGTGCGTATATACGCGGGTTAGCGGAGCAGAAGGCGTGTATGCGTATACACACGGGTTCACAGAGGGAAAGACGCGTACATGTTGAAAACCATGGTTTTGGTCCATGGTATTTGGTCCAAAGTGACTACCCCAGGTGTTGGGTCCAAGGTATTGGTTCTACATGGTTTTGGATCATGGTATTGAAAGAAGCCTAAAACTATATAAGGAGAAGATCATTAGGCGAAGAAAAGGGGCAAGAGTGTGTGAAAGAGTGAACAAGTGATGAACATCTGATAAAGTGTGAGATCTAGATGCTGGTTATGGGTTGGTGATGCCTTGCTTGATCTGAACCAAGGAGGCACTCATGTGAAGGATGATGAATGATGGATTGGGATCTCAAGGCTTGGAATGATTATCTTTATATGGTTTGTGTATGGATAGACTAGATCTATTGATGCATGTTTATGAATGTTATGATCTAGGTATGTTCTGATGTCTGAAATAGATGCAAGGTTATGAGGTAGAATTTGCAGATCTGTACGCGGGTTGCATTTGGTAAAAGCGTGTATACACGCAGGTTGGGTTAGTCCAAGTAGCGTATCCAATATGAGGTATGATATTTGAAGTTGGTATTGGATCTGGTTGTTGTTGCAGAGTTATGTAGTCTGTAACTGTGTTTTAGTATTGGATGATTCAGAGATTGATGATGCAGGTTGTATTGTAATGGTGATTGTTTTATGGATCCAGTATGAAAATGTATGAAATGTGGTCGCTGGATGTTTGTAGGTCGGCACCTACGTACTGGTAAACATATTGGCCAGTACAAGAGCCAAGGGGGTTGTTGCTCCCTTCCAGGAGCAGCTGGAAAATGAGTGACTGTTGGAGCCTTCAGTAGGCCAGCGCCTACATACTAGTAAATGGAATGGCTAGTACAAAAGCTAAGAAGGTTGTAGAAGACTACACCAGTACATTGTAAAAGAATTTTCTTATTAAAGGAAGATAGAGACAAATTGCAGCAGGTGGTTTTCACCCACATTGGGTTTCCACCTTATATCATGGTGTTCATGTGTGCTCTTTATGTGTGATGATCTATTCTGTATACTGTTCATATGGTTAATAATGTTCTGATGCATTTACTAAGGATAAACTCACTAAATGATAAAGGTTACTGAATTTACATTAGTTTCTTTTAACATAGTCGCATATATACGCGGATATCCTTAACAGAAGTCGTGTATGTGAATCTGAGTGTGAAAATGAAAAAGTATCTGATTTGCTGATACTGATTCACCCTGCCCTCTCAGTATTATTTCCAACATATGACTGAGGAAAAAAATAAAAAACTGCATACATACAAGATTGATCATTTACCTTGCCAGATGTAATCTTCAAGTTGGTTTTCATATCATAAATTCTCACAGAAGCTAGGTTAAACTTAACTTTCCTTTCGGTCCCACTGTGTGTCATCAAATACACTGAAAGTAGAATCACAGAAAGCCTCAAATTATGCAAGACATTCACAAAACTTCCACCTTCATATTGCACTCTTCCTTGTCTAGTTACTTCAACTGTAGGGTTCGCCCCATGAGAATAGCTGGACTTTATTATGCATGTAGAGAAGAAAAATATTCCTTTGAATAAGCCATATGATGTGAAGCACATGAATCAATAATCTATTCTTGTAGTGTAGAATAAAGGAAAATCAAAGCATCACCTTTACCCCTTGTTTTTTATGGTTTTTTCTCCATCTTCTTCTTAGCACTTTCTAGAATGTGACGACCGATATTATCTTGTTGAAGAGTATTTTCCATTAGATCAATAGACTTCTACATGTAAGAGGATTGAAGATGATAGCCTCTATTACAATAAGGACACTTGGAGTTTCTTTTTTTTCCCTTCTTACCCTTGGAGTTGGGAGAATCATCTAGAGGTTTTTCATTTCCTCATTTTCTTGGATCTAGAAGTCTTGCCTTTCCTTTACCTTTGGATTGTTGATTTGATTTTGAGTTATACTTTCCTTTCTCATGCATGGCAGGTACATGTGGATTTGAAGACTTTAATGAACCCATTTTGATGACTTTATCTTGCTCATGAAAGAGAGACTCAATAAATGCATAAAGTTCAGACATTTTCCACTTTTCTCTTGTTGCAAATCTAATTGTATGAAATGTAGAAACAAAAATAACATATTCAGAACCTAATTTAGAAAAAATAGAAAGGATTAATTAACCTTCCTATTTGGATTTATTGATCCCGCAACCCTGTAATTGTAGAAACAATGATTTGAATTTTGTACATAAATCTTGAATGTTCTCAAAGTTATTTGGATCTAAGGAATTTAGCTCATTTTAGAGAATATGACCCCACATCTCATCCTACTTTCCAAATAAATTGTCCAAGGTTGATGAAACTTCATTCAGAGTGGTGCATGTGTCCACAAAGAAACAAAATTTTGAAGATATGATCAACAATAAAAGACCAAAAGCCTAATCCATCTGGTTGAAGTATTCGTATTTTTCAATGGTGGAATTAGGTTAAGCTTCTGTATTCATAACTATCTATACAAGCCTTTACCTCTAAGGTGAAGCAAAATCCATGCCTTCCATTGGAAGTAGTTATACAGAGTAAGAATAGCTAAATATGGGAATTCCATTCTTTCACCTTGTAGGTGTAGCAACAATTGGGGCAGTTCTCCAATATTTTGATCTACAAATGAAATCTCCAAACAAATTCCAATCCTTGATCTTCAAACTTGAACAATATTATTCATTCACCATCTCTAGACCCCTGTGGCTTTGATACCATGAAGAAGTTTTTTGTTACACCAAAACCCACAGGTTTTGGTAAACTTTCAAAACTGGTAACTAGGATCCCAGGGGTGGAAATTACGGGTTTCATAGAGGTGCACAAACCGGGAATAAATATTTTATCATGGAAAAATATCAAGAGTCTTGAAGATACACCATTGGTTGATTACACATTGTATTGTGAGCTTGTGGGGAGTCTTTATCTCACTCACTCTCATCCTGATTTCTCATATGTCATAGGATCAATTTCCAGATACATGTAGGAGTCACATGAGTTACACTAGAAAGACACAAAATGCATCCTTAGATATTTCCAAGGGACAATCACCTATGGGATTAATTTTGCAACAAATTGTTCTTTAGATGTGATTGGGTTCCAAGATTCAGATTGGGCTTGTGACAACCTTGATAGCAAGTCCACCTCTGCTTATATACTTAGTTTTCGATCTAGCCCGATTTGTTGGTCAAGCAAGAAGCAGGTTCTCATTTCTTTATCATGAGTAGAGGCCAAGTACAAAGGAGAAAACAATTCCACTATTCAAGCCATTTGGCTACAACGTTTCCTTTCTAAACTTGGTATCAGTGTTCATCGTCTCACTGTCATATGGTGTCATAATCAAAGTATGCTAAATTTTCTAGAGATCTAGCGCAGCAGAAATCGACCAAACATATCGACGTCCACATGCACTTCATTAGAGAAATGATTTGTGATGGGATTATCGATCTGCAGTACTGTCCCAATTTTGAGCATACTACTAACATTTTCACCAAAACATTGACTAAGCATAAGTTTCAATTTCTATGATACCATCTTAGGGTGAAGGACACGAATGCGTAGGAGTTGTCGATTCTCTACTTTTTTCATTATATTTTGAGAGGAGTGTTTCTTCCCACTGGGTTTTCCCTCTTTCCTCCTTTTCATGCATTTTGCATGGGTACCTAAAATGACCTTGTTGTCAGGACCCATTCATTTTGTTTCATTAAGTTAAGCTTTATTGTACATGAAATAACTAAGGCTAACTATAGCTAACTGAAGCCAAGTGTGATTTATGTTATGCTAATGTGCAAATGAAAGCACCACATGCACTCAAGTTAACTAACTAAAAGCAAATGTACACCACATATAGGCACTATATTAGACTAATTCTAACTAAATGCACACCACATGTAAGAACTAGAGTTGAACTAAAACTAATTAAACCTAACTAAAATCTCTCATGACATTTTGTGTCCATAACAATGATGTCACTATGGCTCACCTCTCATCATCAATTGCCTTGATACAATTATCTTCCTTCACTTCATCTCACCACCTTGTCGTCCTCATCGAAGGGAGGCTTAACACTCTCGTTATGCATGAATGCCTCTACGCTTCTTCCAATCAAGGCTCTCGTGAAACTCATGATATGGGCATTTTGTCCTCCAGCGAACAATACATTATATTTTTCATCTTAACCTTCCACCTACAGAGAGAATAAAATATCCTATCCTTCAAATTTTTCTCTCATAGTTTCATACCTCGGCTGCACTGCTTTGGATGCTCTCCCATCAGCATATCTATCCATCTTAACGATGGTTAGTCTAAGAAATCGCGAGTAAGTCCATTGCTTCCTCGTCCCATAGTTATAAGAGTTTCAACCTGCCATCTCTTCAGCTATTTTCCTTGCTTGCTTTTCTCCCTGTCAATCTGTTATGCAGTCTCTCCTTGGTAGTCAAAATTTAAACCATGGATTTCAATTTCATTGCCCTTGTCCTGGGCTTCTATGGTCTTTTCCCTCACCTCGGTCTTCTATGGTCTTGTCCCTAGTCAGAGTCGTTGTTCGACAGAAAGACAAAATTCTGCTCCTTGGAAAATGCATATTCACTATACAGCTTAGATCTCCATCAGCGAAGAAACCATATCACACCTTTTCCATTGGCCTTCACATTACTTATCTCAAGCAGGTTGTTATATCTTGAGCTCTCATACTTAATATTCTGGCTCTGATACCAAGCATGCGGGGAACCCCACTCAATCCTGTGTCCCTTACGAGCTTATTTATAGCCTTTCATCTGTCCATCTAACCAAATACAATTAGTATAATACCAAAATCCACGTGTCCAAAACCATTAGTTGTAGACTCTCACTAATAAGTCAAGGTTTCCCTACCATTAGATTCCAAAAAGAGAATATATCAATGGTAGGATATAGGAAATATGTCATAGCCCTGATGGCTGAGATCAACAAGTTCCTATCAAGCACATTATTCAACAAATACTCAATATCACAATTTCACACGTACCATATTACAATATTACCATTTTTCACAAGTATACATAAAATGCCATTAGTAACCTGATTTATTAGTAGGGCGTTGAAAATTCCCGCACTTGATAGGAATGTATTCCTTTTATAAGGTCAAAACAAAAACGAGGGCTGTAAATAAATAAATAAAAAACAACTCAAGAAATTGACAAAGTGTTTCACAATATCTAAATCTAACTAGTATAGACTTATCGTGACTATGGATTTACTATGGATTTGGTGTAGTAAGAAAAATGTTCTTTGGCGATCCATTTTTATCATTACACTGTGGTGTATTTGGAGATGGCAGAATGATTTTATCTTCAAAATTAAAAGATCTCCGCTGATGGATATTTTCTTCAACATTTGTGCATTTTATGAGGATATTCCATCATCCTCCCCTTTGTTAAAGTTGTTACAGGTTTCAAATTCTCAAAAGATGCCTTCCTCTCTGCCGAGGGCGTTTTTCGATGGGGCCAAACAGAATCATCTTTGTGGCTGTGGTTTTCATATAGTGACTGATGAAGTCAGTTTTTTCTCCATTCATTGGAATGGAGGAAGAGGTACAAACATGATGGTTGAGGCGATGGCCCTCTCTGGACTCTTAAGATTTTGTCTCTTTTTAGACCTCCATGATGTCTCAATATATGGTTACTCTCAAGTACTAGTAAATTTTGTTGACAGGAAAAACTCCATCATAAAGGCTCATCTCGCTAGCTGGCTGGACCAGATCGGGTTTTAATGGAACTCCTTAAATGGTGGTTCTATAAAATACATTTGCAGGGAGTTAAACCAAGAAGCTGATCGTCTCTCTAAAAAAGGCCTTCTCGATGATCTGAAATTGTGGCACTTACAGGTTTTCTCAGATGGCAAAAATTTCTTCATACAAGACTTTCTATCTGTTTTTATCTGCTGCGTTTTTTCAGTTGAAAGGGTATATGATCTATACGTTATGAGTTTTTTGGTTTATAACAGGTATTTACACATCTCTATGATTAATTCCTGGGTAAGGTAGACAATTTGTTTTCTCTTTTATCCTAGCGAATGGAGATCTTTTTCCTCTTATATAATCTTTTATATTTTGATCATATCCGATACATGCCGATTTTTGTTTTACATGTTCTAAATTCTCTATCGATCATGTCATGATCCGATATATCAAAATTATGTTTTGTCCTGCATTGATGAATAGTTGTTACGTCATAGCAACATACATATATTCTGGCTATATTGTACCATGCAGACTCTTTTATATCTCTTATATAAATAATATTATGCTTTTTCTGCCCTGAAAAATGGATTTACTAAATTTCAAGAGAGTTGAAATCTTTAAATAAATCACATCCCTTGAACTGCAAACCTCTTTTACATTGCAAATTTTGAAAAAATATTTTCACCCCAAGAGATTTGATCACTTTTGACACTTAACAAATCCATAGTTAAAATGAAAATCTCTCTTTATATACATGCTCTCTCTCTCTCTCTATATATATATATAATAGTTCATTGTTGAAATTGTAATCTTGAGTAATAGCTTAAAAATCCCTTTGGTCACTTAGATTGTGTAAACTACACATTTTAAATTACCATTAAAGAAAAGTCATTAGATAATTTTAAAAAATTATCCAAAAAATATAATTAAATAAGAGACAAAATAAAGAATAATAAGATTACACGAATGTTTTACTCATACAAATTTAGTTTTATCAATTTAATTTTTTATATAGTATAGAGATGTTTTTCTTCCTTTCTTATATAACACATACAAATGTGACACTCACATATTTTATTTTTTATGAACATTTATATAATTTTTAAATACATTATAATGTTGCTTAAGATTGTATATTTAGATAATGTATTTGTAATTTCTAGTAATCTTTTAATTATTTAATAATATTTTATAGATGCTACATAAGATTTATATTAAGAATTCAATGAATTGTGCTTTTTTTTAGCAGTAATTAAATTTTTGCATTTTTAATTACTTATTACGTTTAGACATTAAAATATTTTACCATGGTCAACATTAAAACAATTTTTTTTATTTTTTTCTCATTTTAAATTATTTATTTTACTTTCTCACTTTACATATATATTTATATAAAAAAATTTAAATCAATCAAAATATTTTTAAATTAAAAATATATATAGAAAAATTATGTTTTTTCAAACTGATATTTTTCTTTTTTGCTAAGGCAAGAGATGTTCCTTTCATTACTATTAATCGAAAAATAATTTACAAAATTTACAATAGTCCATCATCTCCTATGGACCCCAAACAGGGTTGCTCGCCCCCCTGCGGCATGGCCCTTAGCCTTTGACTAAGACTCGACAAGGGAAGACGGGCCAAATAATAACCTAAAAAATCGTTACTATCCCAATCACCAATGGACCCAACAATGGAAGAGAGATTTGTTTCTCGAAGACGTGTTGACTTTACCTCCCCGTCCCCACACAACTACATCTAAGTCCCATAGCCCAAAAACATATCGCTCTGCCCTATAAGCTGGAATTCCATCTCGGAAAAAATTGACTTTTCCGAATAGTCGTACACTAGATAGCGCTCCACACGAACCAACCTGCTCGGTGAAATCGGACCGTTGATCAACGTCGCAACAATCAACAGACGAGCTCCACATCGCACTGTGGACTTGCCCAAGCTTTACCATGTGATGAGGGTGGTTTCTCTCCTCATCTCTCCTCCACGTGTCAACAAATGTATGGAGGCTCTTTCGATTGACATAAACTGCCTTACAACCGAAAGTGGTGCAATCAGCCTTAAACCGCTTCGGACGTGGTATTTCCTTCCTCCTGGCAGAACCATGGTGAAAATAGTTGTCTTCACTATCTCGAACCCCATTCAAGACCACAAGAGAGTTGAGCACGCTAATCCACTCTGCCTTGTCGTGGATAATGTATCTGCACCCATTTGTATTGAACTTGTTGGATCGTAGCTAGTTGCCTGGCTTAAGCTGGTGAATCGTGAGACTGCTTTTTTCAGTGCAACTGAAGCCTGCCTCCATATGCCTTCCACCTATCTGTTTGATTAAAGAGGGGAGATCCAACTGAGGATAGCTCATTGAGTCCTTTCATTATCAGTTGAAACCCAAAAAACTTCTCTGTCCTCTTTCGCAAATTTGAGACCAAGAGTTTTCACGTTGTCAAATGGCATTACTTGCCACCCTGTCACCACTTTGGTTTCCTTGCAACTGAACCCTTTGTTGGCCACGAAATGTGCCAGCTTATTAGATTTCCTGTGCACATGATTGAACCTGATAGAGAAAATCCCCTGAAGGTGACTCTGTATTCTTAGGAAAACCCGAATTAACTTCCAGTGCTGAGAGACTTTCTCGGGCTTTGAACCACAATTGATTCTTTTAACTGAGTTAATCACCATCTCCAAGTTAGCTTTGATTATCACGTTGTAGTAGATTTCCCGTTTCAACAAATCTAAGCATTGCTCCATCGCCATTAATCCTGCCATGTTATTGGTTGCTCTTCCTAAATGGCAATGGAATAGAGAGAGGATGTTACCTGCTTCATCCCAAAGAGCTCCCCCAAAGCCCACTATTCCAGGGTTGCCTTTGGAGGCTACATCTATGTTGAATTTCAAAAAACCTCTTGGAGGTGGTTGCAATTATTCTTTTTCAGACTCCCTTTTTCTTACACTTCTGTACTGGGTTAGAGGGGTGATCCCCTCCAGACCTAACAGCATTAGAGTTCTCAAGTATTCTCCTGTGGGGGGATTTTTAGGAAGATTCTTGACTATTGAGCTCACCATCTCCTTGTTCTGCTTTAAGATCTGATCAAACAGGTGAGAAGCGGGATTCTTTTCATTTCTAAAGATTCTCTTGTTCCTTTCTTTCCATGTGTTCCAAATAATAAAACTTGGCATGAGAGGCCAAGCTAGGTGGAGAACTTCATTATCTGAGAAATTTCTCCTCCATCTATTAAGGGTGTTGGTAATACTCACTTTATCCCTATCCTACTATTGAAAGATATTGGCAGAAGCATCCTATAGTCTGGAAGTGAAATTACAGCTGTGGAGAAGATGTTCCATAGTTTCCTCTTGGGCCTTACAGAGCTGGCATATAGAAGGACCAAATATTCCCCTCTTTCGAATGTTATCCCAGGTCAATATTTTCTTTTGCAGAACCAACCACATGAAGAGTTTAATCTTCATCCAACCTTGATGTCTCCAGAGGTTTGGCGAGGTTTTGTTCAGAGCTTGGGTAACCAGCTCAAGGAGAATACCTTTTGCCTTATTAATGTTGAAGATGCCTTTACTATTGTTTCCCCATCTGAGTTGGTCTTGCCCTTCAGACACCAAGATCATATGTTGTTCCAATATTTGACCAAGAGCCTCAACTTTTGTTTCCAGCATTCTATCATTCTTGCAGTTTATCTCCTTCCAAGTCCTCCATTTCCCGGTGTTGTAGGTATAATACCAAAAATATTTCACTCTAGTCAGACCTTGGGTGTTTGTTTCATGCGTAAGGTCCCAAAAATCCTCTCTTAACAATTTTGTTTCTTTTTGCCATTTGTCCTCCCAGAAAAGAGCAAGGTCTCCATCTCTGATTTCCCAAAAGCTATTTTGTTGAACTAAACCTTTGTTCCCCCAGGCTTTATTCCAGATGGTAGAGCCTTTAATGTTACCAGACATCCTTATGAGATTAGAGTGATGGCAGGGATTTTTGACCCACCTCGACCTGATTTTGGGCCTAGGAACTTACTTAGGATCTCCTGGTCATCTAGGCTAAGACTCCCATGATTTTTGGGTTTACTGATTTTTTTCCCAAGAGACCAAGGCCCACTTCTTTTCTAGCATCCTCCCTACCCCATACAAAGTCTCTTTGGATGTTTCCGAATTGTTGTAGTACTCCCTGAGGGGCTAGAAGTGATGATAGCATGAAAACTCGAATTGATTGGAGCACCGCCTTTGTCATCATGAGTCTGCCTGCTATGTTTAAGGATCTGCTTGACCAATTTTTGACTTTATCCTGCATTTTGTTGAACAACGGTTCCCAAATGATTTTTTGCAAGGGCTTTGTCGTGAGAGGAATTCCTAAATACTTTGAAGGGAGGGAGTCCCTCTGAATGCCAAGAGTTCTAGAGATATTTATTTGAATAACAATATGAGTATTGAAGAAAAAAAAATTAGATTTGGAGAGGTTAGGTTCCACACCTGAAGCCAAGGAAAAATCATACAAAATTTGTTTGTATGCCCGTGCCTCTTTGATGGTGGGGATACCCTTTAACATGGTTTCATCAACAAATTGTTGATGAGTCAAAGCCTGACCATTCTCCTTTAGTGGAAGACCTTGATTTTTTCTCGTAAGGCTACCATGCTTGATAGACCGGCCAAGACCTTCCATCATGAGTATGAATAGGAAGCGAGAAAGTGGATCCCCTTGCCTCAGCCCTCTTGAAGGAAGAAAAATTTCAGAGGGAGAGCCATTAACAAAAATTGAAACACTGGAGGAGATTGCCAAGGCCATTACCCATCTGATCCAGTTGTGATCAAAACCAAACGCCTTTAACACTTGCCTGATATAGGACCAGTTCACTTTTTCATAAGATTTTGCTATATCCAATTGCAAGATCATACCAGCTCTCCTTGTGCTGGTTAAAGAGTGAACCACCTCATGAGCTTGAATAATATTGTCCAGAATTTGTCTGCCTTCAACATATCTTGATTGTTCCCCCAAAATCAGAGTAGGTAGCAGAGTTTTAAGTCTATTTGCCACAACCTTGGATATTATCTTGTATCCAGATTGCAAAGTTCTACGGGTCTATACCTGTCTGGTGTTTGAGCATTTTCCTATTTAGGGATCAGGGAGATGAAGGAGGTGTTGAGAGCTTTCAAGATACTTCTATTTGTCCTGGAGTCTTCCACCACATTCAAAATATCCATTTTCACAATGTTCCAGCAAGCTTTAAATAAATCAACATGAAAGCCATCTGGGACTGGTGCTTTTCCATTCTGAATTTTGTTGAGAATTTCCCTAACCTCTACTTCAGTCACTAGTCGATTGAGGTTGAAATTGTCCTCTCTAGACACCAGATTAGGTATATGCTTTATCAAGTCCTTGATATGATGATCTCTTTCTGTATTACTTTCCCTAGCTATTTCTCTGAAGTGTTGAACTAGCTCCACTTCTATCTCCTCATGAGTTTGTAGGAGTTGTCCATCCTCCTTTATTATTGCAAAAATTCTACTATGTTCTCTATTCACCATGGTGGATCTGTGAAAAAAATTTGTGTTACGCTTCCCTTCTTTTAGCCATTGGACTCTAGATTTTTGTTTCCAGAATATTTCCTCTTTCTTACACAAGTTTTCCCAGTCTTTGTGATGTTTCTCCACTAGATCATTTTTGTCTTTATCAAAACCTTTCAAGATCATAGCTTGGTTGACTATCTACATTTTGATTTCAACTCATTTCTTTTCCACAAAGATATTGCCAAAATCTTTCTTATTCCATTCCTTGAGCCTCATTTTTATGTGCTTTAATATTTTATGAAGCATGAACATTCTGGTTCCCTGAATTTGAAGATCTTCTGCCCACCATTTTCTAATATTACTGATGAAATTTGGGTGTGAAAGCCAAATATTGTCAAATCTGAAAGGTCTATTTCGGGGGGTACCTATACCCTGGATCACCATTTGAATTGGCCAGTGGTCTAAGCCTCCAACGGGAAGAACACTTGCTGCATATTTCCTTTTCTAATAGCATTAGATCCTCAAAGATGATGAGTCTATCTAACATGGATGTTACCTAAGACTCCCCTTGTGACACCCCCAAGCCTACGGTAGTATTTCAACTACTCTTGGTGAGGTGCGGCACCACCAAACACTTTCCTTTCATCAATACTTATGTTTGTGGACTATGCCTAACCACTTATCCTAATTAGTTTGTGTTTCTCAACCAAGTAATTACTAATGTTCCTTTATACCAATGAACACCCATACACATTCATTAACATCAACAATTATACATGAAGAACACAATTTCATAGTATAAAGGGAGCGGCAACTCCCTGAGTAATGAGTCTGCCCAATAATATATTATACAGTCTTTTACAAGTTACAAGCTTTACAGGTATACTTGGAAACCCCAAGTTTCATACTTAGCCAAATTTACAATCTTCGGCAAAACTCGATTGCCTAGCTCGTCGACACCTCAACACGGTCACCGCACGACTCACCAACCCTTTGTTCACCTTATCGCATGATCATGTTGTTTTCCCAACTTGAGCATGCCTCCAATTCGCCACACATGGACGCCTCTACCTGAGATACACCTCCATCCACAATCACAACACTTCACCAAAATTCACACCATGGACAATTGCTCAAGGGGTGGGCGCTCACCCTAGTCACCCAAGAACCCATGCCAAGTCATTGCACAAACCGGGCGCTCACCAATGTTTCACCATTGGCCACTTCTACACATCACCCAGGAGCCACACACATCGTGCATGCCTTTCTCCAACTGGCAGGCGGCCCTACCCGTGCCCTTTACCCAAAACCATGATAAGCGTTCACCTTCATGCGGCGTTGCCCAGGAACAAGCGCATCACCAACCTGTGCCTTCCTTCTTTGCGTCCACACGCTTAGACCTGCGCCTTTCTCCTTTTCATGAGTAAATATGCTTGTGTTGAGCGATTGTCAAATGAACTCATCGCAACCCTTGTTTAAGCGGGTGGCAGGGCCAGTTAGCCTACCCGACTGACTCGTCCTCCATGCCTTACGTACCCACACTGATCCAGATTTAAACAGGAACGCAATAGATTACAGAGATAACCATAAATACAAAGATGCAATAACCATAAATAAAGCGATGCAGTGGAAATAACACTTCATTTCATTAATGGAAAATACCGAAATATGTTTACAACCAGAATTGGAATACACCAGCTAGGACGATGATAGCTTATCTCTGAGAAGAGATGTGTAGCTACATGTCTCTGAACTGTTCCGAACTTGTGTTACAATGAGGCTCGAAGGCCTATTTATTATTGAGAAACAATGGAAAACCCTTCACATTCCAAAACTGACCCTTAGAAGATGAAACGCCAAATTGTGGGCCCCGTTTTGGGTAAATTGGTACATCAATTTCCTGGGGTTGTAACTTTGGCATACGATCTCCGTTTGACGCGTATGATA